>JASDQU010687467.1:4166-39750 GCA_032191745.1 Picea mariana
GTTACGACCTATTCTTGAAGAAGTTCACAAAATCGTTGCTACTTTTGATATTCATCATGTTTACAGGGAAAGGAATATAACAATAGATCATTTGTCAAAGGCCGAGCTTCATCTACAACGTGGTCAATGGTTGATATGTGAAGAGAACAATGACACTTTTTATGAGTATTATCACCGACCTTTTGTTGATCATCTCCACTAGGTCCATCGGTAAAGTCTTTTAAGCTTCTCCAATCTTTCTTTTTTGGTATCAGGCTTTATTTTCGACTTTCTCACATGCTTTATCTGGGTGTGGGTCAAGGCTTTTATCGCTCCAAAATATTGAAGAACAATTATGTTAAACATCTCTTATTGTTGTAATTTTTGTATCAGAATGTACAAGGATGGACACCTTTGTATATGTTTTTTGAAATAGTTTGATTGCCTCACAGACACCAAGGTCTCACTTGGGTATTTTTTTCAGCGAGTGCATATGAAGCATCTACATAATGTAATTTTTGTTTCTATATGAAATAAAGTTACACTTTTTTATGAGGAATATCTATCTATCTATCTATCTATCTATCTATCTATATATATATATATATATAAAGTTACACTTTTTTATGAGGAATATATATACACCCTCCTTTACATGTATTCATCCTCTCATGTTACATGGGGCATGGGGCATGGGGACAATGGAGAACAATTAGATTAAAAGAGGAACACGACATGTTAAATGAGCCAAATGCATGGATTTCCAAATCCAAAACTTAGTTCTCCACGTCATAGGGTAATTTGCACATAGTTCATATCGACTCAAAATGCTCAATCTATTCATCCTTTCAGGTCACATGGGGACATAGGGATGGAAGATGGAAATCAAGTCACATGGGGACCATAGTGAAGTGGATGAGGTGAATGTATGTAATTCCAAATCTAAGCCTTAGTTCTCCATGTCATTGTAATTTGAATTAAAAAAATTACGCAACTTTCAACTACTTTGCAACAACTTAACGTGGGAAAGTTGTTATAGGAAATATAACATTAATCACTACTTCATGTGTCCACCACAATTTGCCCTCGATTCATTCTTTCCACGTATTCATCCTCTCAAGTCACATAGGGGCACATGGACAACAAAGAGTAGTTAGGTCAGTAGGGGACCACAACAAGGTGGATGAGCCAACACCATGGATTTTCAAATCCAAGACTCAATTCTCCACATCATAAGGTAATTTTCACATAATTCAAATCAACTTCAAATGCCCACTCTATTCATCATTTCAGGTCACACAAGGATAAGGGGACAATGAAGGACAATTAGATCACATGAGAACCATGACAAGATTAATAAGTTGGATCCATGAATTTCCAAATCCAAACCTCAATTCTCTATATCATTGTAATTTAACTTCAAATAACTACCAATTTTTCAATAATTTTGCAATGACGCCAAGCTAGAAAGTTCTTATAAAAAAATATGACATTAATCACTACTTCATAAATAAAACGAAAAATAAATATTTTTATTTTTTGTTTAGCAAATAATATTTTTTGTTTAGCAAATAACCAATAATAAAAAAATAATTATACGCTAAGTATGCTATTTCCTTCCGCGTTCTATTACACCCGAATCGGGGATATGCTAGTGAATCACTAACACACGAAATACTCGATATATACACATAAAGTTATAAGTTTAAATTGGCGAAGCCATAATATATACGTCTGTCTCTTGGGAATATTTTTTATCTCGGCTTTGTTGTTCTCCTCAGTACCATCTTTACTCGTTTTTCCATTGGATAGCAAAGCCCTAAACAGTCGTCACAGGTGTCCAGAGGAAAGACCTCTAAAATCTCATTGCGCGCTTCGCAATCCTCTTTTACTATTACAGGCCGACGACGGATCCGCTCACAACTCCGTGTTTAATCACCACTTCTGCTTACAAAACACTTAAACCTCACCCCGCAATCAGTTGCATTACCATGGCGGATCCGGCAAACCCAACAGAGCCTCTGGCTGCAACTGAAACCGCTGCTACCGATACCACTGCGACGGAAACCCCCACTGTCAATGAATCGCCGAATCCCGAAACGGCCCACGATGCCGTTCCAGAGAACGGCGAAGTTGCAGCCCCAGTTGACCCAGAAGAAGAAAAAGAAGAAGAAAACCTCCCATCGCCCCCTAAACCCTCGCCACCTAAACCCTTGTCCCCGGAACATTCATCCCCTGAAGAAGTTCCGGCCGCTGCTCCAGAACAAACTCCGGCTGAGCAAACCCTGGCTGAGCAAACCCCGGCGGGTTTAGCTAATGAGCCGGAAGTTGCAGCGGATCTTCTTGTTGCGGAGGCTCCTGCGCCTGCCGCCGCCGGGAGCGAGGTTGTGAAGGTCAATGGTGACGCAGAAAAAGAAAATGGAGAGAGGGTTGTTGCAGCAGATAAACCGCAGGAGAATAAAGAAGAGGATTCCATCCCTCCAGAAGGAGACAGCGTTGTCATTCCGCCTCATTGGCACGCTAAGCCGTGTGTTCATCTTACAAGCATTGGTGGGTTTGTCTCTGAAGAGGTACGATGATATCCCCCCTATACCTTTGTAGTTTCTCTAACTTATTTAATGGCCCAATAATAGTATTTTCATTCCGTGTTAGTTGTGGTTAAATATGTGAAGAAATGCACTGCGCTGGATGAAAAATGTATAGGCAATGCTTTCTCTATGCAAACCTCAGGGCTTTTATGTTCAAACCATAAGTGTTTTTTTAAAATCTTTTCAATGTGAAGATTATAATTGAAAATGAAATGTTTTCTCAGTTAATAATGTACACCACCTTATTGGTTAAAGTTGGTTTGTTATGCAGAATGCTTTCTCTATGCAAACCTCAGCGCTTTTACGTTCAAACTATAAATGTGTTTTTAAAATCTTTTCAGAAGTTTAGAATAGAAAATGAATTGTTTTCTTAGTTAATAATGTACACCTTAATGGTTAAAGTTGATTTGTTGTCTGGCAAAATTGTGAATGATAAGAAATATGAGACGTCTCTCTCGTTTACTGTATTAGCATTTTGAGAGTGCTTGTTGGAAATGATGGAAACAACATCTTCAACTATAACTTATTTGCATCATTATATATAGTAAGGAATTTTGTTTCTCTTGTAACAGCTAACCATGATCATTAACTTATTATATAAGCAAAGCTCGAAGTCATTTGGATTAGAGAGCTTATTTGTTGTTGTCTTATATAGGAGGAAAGGTGAAAGTTATATTTTCTAAATGGGAACAAAGCTTATTGTCATAAAATTTGAAAAGGGCATAGTTGATATTGGGTGCACTTATATTATTTGAATGATATAAAAAGGAAACTTAAAACAAACATCTATGTGAGTTTTTTATTTTGATAAAGTTCAAAGTTATTGTTAAGGTAGCTGATTTGCTCAAATCTTGAGATTATTTGAATTAGAAAGCATATTTCTTGTTTTTCTCTATATGGAGGAAAGATAAAAGTTATATTTTCTAAATGGGAACAAAGCTGATGGACATAAAATTTGAAAAGGGGTATATAGTTGATATTGGGTGCACTTATATTATAGGAATGATATAAAAAATAATCATAAAAATATATATGTGAGTTTTTTATTTGATAAAGGTCAAAGTTAAATATTAAGATTGCTCACTTGCCTTTCCTGGATAGAAAGTTACTGTGTTCTCTGCCTGAATAACAAAATCCGTGTTTTTTAATTTTTTTTTGGCTTTTGTTGGTTGCGGACAAAATTTACCCATTACTAAATGACAATGAAGGGTATATAGTTTGCTGGGAGTAGTGGGTACAATTTTACTTGGAAGGAAATGTAAAAGAAAAAAAAAGTGCAATTTCAGAATGTCTAGTGTGTGTTAGAATAAGCAAGAGGACATAAACGATGCTTATTTTGGATTTGGCTTGATAATGGAAGTTCAATATGCCATCTCAAGCATCGGGACAGGAGGACTCAATAAATGGAGAAGACAGGGTGATCTCTATGACCTGCTCCGGTTTGGATAAGGCAATGTAAGTACAATTCAACCACCAACAATATTAGAAAAGCTGGCAGAGAATAAGAGCTGTTTATGTTTAGCAAATGTTTTAAATGTGTGAAAATTGAGGATTCCACATCAAGCTGAAAAAGGATAAAATTTGATTAATTTTGTAGTAAGCGATAAATAGGAACATTGTTAGGATCTTTTTCTGAAATGGAATATCCAGGGGAGTTAGAAACGGAGAAAATTTAGAAAATTTTATCTGCTTGATTATGAAGGGATTTTATAAGCAACTTCTTTTTGGGTATATATTATAGTATAGTAGTCTTTTTAATTCAGAAGTGCAATTGGGACAAAATATTTCTGAAGGATTAATTCAAAATATGAAAAAAGGTATTGATAAAGAAGAAAGTAGGTATCGGTATCCTGCAAACTTTTCTAACTTAAGTAATTAAGCCAATGGTATTCATGATCCTGCATCAAAGGCCAATGATTCATGCTTCCGAGTGAAATTCCAATATTAAATTCCCGGGATAAAACTGAAATTAAATCTACTTTCAACACCTTCTTTCCTTGAAAATAAAGTGAATTCAATTATTTAATTCCTTTTGCTCGATTGCAGATATGCCTTTTTGATTGCAATATATTCTATACTCGTGACAGTATACACAGATGGTTATCTTGGGCTTATTCGTGAGTAATATGATGAAGATAAACCTTTTTGAATGCAGTATATTCAATCTGCATGACAGTATACACATATGGTTAGTCTTGCGCTTATTTGTGAGAAATATGACGATGAATGTGAATAGATGTGTTAGGATATGGAAGGAAAGATGTGGAACTACCTTGGTGTGCAAACCTATGCGTGTTTATATGCATTCAAATATTTTTGTCGTTGTGCTTGAACAACGTTGCGTGCAAAGTCTTTCTTTTTATAAATATTACTTTTGGTTTTCTGTTTTACGGGGTGAAGGGTGGAGCTAGGCAAGGCTATTCATTCCTCTTGTTCTCTTAGATGTAGAGTTGAAGTAACAGAGATCAAATTTGAGAAGGTTAAATATTAAAGCTTGTATTTATTTGTATGATGATTGATCTTCCTCTCACTCCTCAAGTTGGTAGACTTTTATCCTCCAAAATGCTTATTAAGCAATGTATTACCATTTAAAATTCTCAAGACGAATCTGCAAAGAGATTTTGAAAATGAAATGGGTGAGTGGAATGGCTCTACATGGATATTATTTACGAAGACCCTTTGCTATACATTTCCTTGAATTTGTCAGATTCTGATCGTGCAGCAACTCCGTTGCAAAGAAGTTGGATGGAAGGCTGCTGCTTATTCTTGTTGGTCTCTTCATTTCAGCACACAGAAACCAAGTTGGTTTATGCCTTTTAAGCAGATACATTTTGTCTGTCAGCTCAGGTAATCACTTGTGGGCTTATATGCTTCTAATGCAAGTGTACTTAGTAGTCTGGACACCAGCATGAGAAAGAGAAATGTGTTTTTACAAATATGAGAGTACAGGAAGTAAAACTCATTAGGATGTCTCTAAATTTATTACATAGAACAACATGTATGACGAGAAAGGTCTTAGGAAGAACTATTACTTGTTGCAGTATTGTTATGGACTCGCATGAAAGTGATAATGGAAATGAACAGTATTATTATGGACTCACATGAAAGTGATAGTGGAAATGAACAGCATTTAGATTGGTATTGTTATTAATATTATTAATACTATTATTATTATTAATTTGTTTGCCCAAAAATTTCTTTAATGCCCCTTTCCCTTGAGATACTCAACGTTACAGAGTGATATGTGCAAGGATATCCCTGGTTCTTTGTCTGTTTGTCAAATGTTTTCACAGGATTGAGCAGCATGTGTGAAGGATTTACTCTGAAAGATAGGCAACAGTTATATTCTGGAAGTTGATATGAAACAGAGTATCCTGCCCAAGAATTTTTTTCTCAGTCATTCCAATCTGAATGAATGTCGAGTGAGCCTCGTCTATTGTACATTTGACTTTACATGGTAATTCAAGGGGATGCATGCGCATGTGTGCTTTTTCTTGGAAATATACTGTTGCATGGATATTCTGCAAAGATTACTGTAAGTACTTAATTGTTCAGTCTTTAGTGGCACTTTAATGGAGTTATCTGTCTTCAAAACAAACAGTAAATCAACTAAAGTAAGCTTCTTCAACTGGTAAGTTGGTCATATAATTATGTGGCGTTGAAACACTAAAATGTATCCTGCAGACTTGGTCAAAGGTAAATTGTCTAATTAATACAGTTGTCCAAATTGATCATTATGAAATAAGATGTACTGATGTCTTCATTGATTAACAAATTGTATCTTCCAAGTACCACTAGAATGTGTGCTAATTTTTGCTACATATGTTCTTGCTTAGAGTAAATATAATGATGAGATAGGAGTCAAGACTATTGGACCTGAATAGACACTAGCATTGCTAATTTATTATAGTGCGATCAAGGCACATGGGATTTTGGAGTAATCCTTGTAGGAGGATTTTGTGATTAAAAATATGATACTGCTTAAGGTATTCACCCCTGAGGATCAAAAGTTCTGTAAGGGAAAATGAATATTGCAATAGGCTGTAGGTATGTCAGAAATCAAAAGTCAGAATGCAATTTTATGCTCAAATTAAAACTCACATTTGTGTCCTAAACATATTCTGCCAATTTTTTAAAGGACAAGGATGTGATGTAATTTGCATCCCCAAGATCAGATTTGAAAATCAGATATCTGATTGAAATTTATGGTCCAAGGAAATACTTGAATTCATAGCATGGGAGGAATCTTAAGAAGGTGCCTTTTTTATAAACGTTATGTACTGATAATTTAGTGATTCACGAGTTGAACATTTTTGAAATCTAACCTGCAACACTTGTGCAGATTGAGAAGAACCAACACATGCTCTGCAAGGTGCCAGAGTGATGATAAAGATTTTGTCAAAAGAAATTTGAAATTAGATATAATCAGATGAGCTAGTTGCCAACTGTTACTGTATCATATGCAACTGAATAGGAATTGTAAACAGTGACCGAGTTCTGAAGGGTGAACCTGAATACAATAGCTAATACCGCATTGAGAATATCATTCTAAGTGATTGTATCTGTTTTGACAGATCATTTATTAGCGTTCCACATCTGGACATCGAAATTATATGATATAATATGGGAGGAATTCCTTGATGTAGTGAGTACCTAGAGGCAACCTTCACTTTAATGTAGTCTGGAAATCCCTTGAGTAGTCAACGGGAGGAATTCCTTGATGTAACGAGTCCCTAGAAACAACCTTCACTTCAATTGATTCTGGAAATCCCTCAAGTAGTTAATGTGTAAGTCTTGCAACTGAAGAGAAAGGCGAAAAAGATAACAATGGTGACATGGTCAGCAAAACAAAATAACATTGTTGAATATTAGTTGAGCAGAATTTGCTTGTCAAGAACTTAGGGGACAGATGATTAGACCTGAATGATGAGAAAGATAACAATGGACAGGAAAACAAAATAACATTGTTGAATTAACATGTAGAGTATAGGTTTTGAGCAGGCTTTGCTTGTCAAGAATTTAGGAAAAAGATGACTACCTGAGTGATGGAGTGTTGACAATGACAGATAAAGCAATAGTTTTGCCTGACAGATGATCTGTGACACAGTTCTGTTATTGCTCATATTCTTTAAAACCATGTTTATCTCTCAAAATCCCTAAACCTAATTAAAGTCGAGTTCTTGAAATGCTATGGTGCAAAGGCATCTTTGAGTAAGCCCACATGATTGCCATTAACTACAGCAGGGAAGGATTTTCACGGAGAATCTTCAGCGTCGAGAATAATTTCTTTTTCACACAAGTTCATATTGCATATGCCACAAATTAATACTTCACTCAGATAGCAATTGTGAAGTTTCAGTTGAAAAGAGTTACATATGGATGAGGCTTAAAGCTAGATGCCTGCAGACTAATTAAAACTCATGACATACAACAACGAATGGTTGCGAAACTCTCAACATATTCTAGTTACAGACCATGAGTTGCAGAGGTGAAAATGCATGTTAGCTCATTGCACGAATGACATTAAGGTACAAAGGACATGTTAGAAACATACATGTTATGGTAACTCCATCTCTTTTTGATTCGATGCTGAAAGCAGGTGTATCTACTCATGGGAGGAAGCAGGTGCATCTACTCTTGTTTTCCTTTTTATCACTGGGTATTATTTTCAAAAGTTTAAGACAAACTGAGATCATATCTGAATATAAATTCTCAATTGTTTAAACATAAGAGGAGAAAGTAAATTAAAAAGTCAATGTTATTTCTGATTTCCCTTGATCTATGTTGATTATCCCATGCATTTTTTCCAATTTCACTATTCCTTCAAGGAGGTAAGCAAATTAAAGTTACTGTCATTTACAATATAGGTCCATTCACAGTATATGATAGATTGCAATTGCTGCAGCAAATGAAGACATAAGGTTTATGGTCAAAATTTCTCTCATACAAAGATTGTGAACAAAGCCCAATAGATTATAATAGATGGTGATAATCAATATGAATGAGTTTTGTTAGGAGAAATTGTATGTGTGTCGAGTGCATGGAAAATGAATCCTTAATCTTTGAAGAATTTAAAATATTAAAGTACACAATGGTACTTTTTTGTCAAGTATTGAATGATTACAATGAAGTTAAAGTGAATCATTCAACGGGAGCATTGTGGAGTTGATAGTTGACTATATGTTTTGAACAGCCAATGAAAAATAGCTATTTGTCCTCATCAGAAGAAAGAGGCCTTTGATGTACTATCAAAAGTCTCTTTTATTTGGGATTTGAAGTGGTGTGGGTCTCTACTTTTTGTTTGCTACCTTGATTTGATGGACAACCAAGAAGAAAGAGGTGATCTTTTTGAGGGTCTCCAATTGATATGTGGCACACAGGATCTATGTCTAAAAACTGTATTGGTTGCAAAATATGGTGATTACTCTAGAGTCTAAACCCTAATCTAGTGAGTGCCCACTTGAAATGAACCAGGGGATCTTAAGGCCATGCATCCGATGTTTCCATGTATACTAGGGTATGACCGTAAATGATATCTCTTAGCTCTAGAATGTGTTCAAAATAAAGGGGATTCTTGTTTCCAAGACCCTTAGGAAGTGTGATCCAAGTGACTTGGTTATATTGCTCGTAGGTGTCCTCTTTGATTACTTGGTTTAGTCCTTGTTTACACTGAAGGAGGTGAGTTGGAGTGTCTAAAGAGTAAGTGGAACAAGGGAGATGGTCTGGTGAAATAGTCATTTATTGAATTAATCGATAGGCTCCTTTGAAAATCAAGAGCAAAGTCGCCTTGGGGGCGCTCATCGAGGCAATGGTCTTAGAAGAACAAAGTGCAATATAGGGATATCTATCCTTGTTGGAAGTCTAATTCTCAAAATCTGAATTCTGTGAAGAAAAGAGACCAATTTGAAAATGGCCTTGAGGAGTATTGTCAAGGCCTTGAAATCTGCATGGACAATGGGTCGTAGAACAATTCTTTTGCATTCGTCGATGATGTGCCAAAGGAGGGGTCAAGACTCTCTCCAACCTAGCCTTAGTTGGTTGGAAGCAAATTTGGTCCCCATACCTTGGAACCTATCAAACAATGGGGTTGATGATTGCATCCAATAGGTGTAATATATTTAAGAAATGGTTCTGTAAACACTTCTCGAGATGAGCAAGGGAGCCACACACCCTTGTTGAGTCAAGGATTAAGAGCATGTTACACACAGAAACGGGCCCCCATGAATGGAACCCAAAATAAGTATAGGAGGTAGCCATATTAATTTTAATGGGAAAGAGCACATTTAGATATGTTGAATATCATAATCTTGGTTTACCTAGGGTAATTGTCAATTGTCGAAGATCATAGAAATTGGATAGGGTGTTGCTATGTCTTTGTAGTTCCTTGAGTGAGGAGGGCAAGAGGAGCACAATCAACAAAACAAAGTAGAGAGATGAACACATGTTGTAGATAGAAGACAACCATCAATGCCATGAATATGCTCCTCGAGAAAAGACTTTGGCTCATCGATGTAAATCTTAAAGGGAGTTGGTGATAGAGGGCACCCTTGCTCAACCCCAATAGTACTCTTCGTGGAATCTGAAAAGTTGCAGGTTGTTGATGGAGGCCAAGAGGGTCTCCAAAAATGCCAATGTTGTAGAGCCTTTGGAACATGGCCTCTTTCGAGATCAAGTCAAACACCTTTTGAAAGTTCATGAAAACAACACAAGAGGTTCGAAGAGTGATAATGAGCCTCCTAAATAATGGCCTTGATCGTGTTTGGTACTCGAGTAGAAACTTGCATATCTTGTGGTTGTGGGGTCCTTTCTCTCGAATTCATTGGAGGCCTCCTCGATAATGGTATTGATTGTGAAGATATGATTAGTGGTGTGGTACTCTTGGCAAACACTTACATGTTTTGTGGCCTTGATGTGCCTCCTCAAATTCATGCGAGAGCCACCAATGAAGGAGTGTATCATAGACTTGGAGAAGGTGTGTTCAATCATGATGTTCCCTATAATTTTTTGGATCTAAACTAGGCTTCGATTTGGAAATTGGGTGGATGACATGATTGGATGGTGCCCGAGAGAAACTAGAACAAACCACATGATTAAATAATTCAACAATGTGGGAGTTGGGGGAGTGAATACCATGTTTGAGGAACTTAACTTAGAAGCCTTCCTTGGCAATTACTCCCTAGTGCTCAATAATATGGGAGTTGAGGCAGTGAATACCATGTTTGAGGAACTCGCCTTAGAAGCCTTCTTTGTCAATGCTCTACTAGTGATCATAATCATGACTGTGCTTTGGATGTCACCACCAAAGGAGAAAATATGAGATGAGGGGGGAGAGGCGATGCAGACAAAGGGTTGCTTAGGATTATTATAAAGGAAGGTTGTAAGGGAGAATGTGGATTGAGAGAAACTAGAACAACAAACATGATTAAATAATTCAATGTGGGAGTTGGGGGAGTGAATACCATGTTTGAGGAACTTGCCTTAGAAGTCTTCCTTGTTAATTACTCACTAGTGCTCAATAATATGGGAGTTGAGGGAGTGAATACCATGTTTGAGGAACTTGCCTCGGAAGCCTTCTTTGTCAATTGCTCTGCTAGTGTTCATAACCATGATTGTGCTTTGGATGTTGTCACCAAAGGAGGAAATATGACATGAGGGAGGGAGAGGTGATGCAAATCAAGGGTTCCTTAGGATTGTTATAAAGGAAGGTTGTAAGTGAGAACATGGATTGAGGATCTAACTTGAGGGAGAGCGGTTTGTTGAGGGAAAGGTGTGCAGTGGAAAATTTAGGTGAATGGTGGAGAGTTTCACAAAGCTTATGTCTCCTTAAAGAAAGGAATTCACATTTTTTAATGATAGGGAAGGTCATGATAAGATTTTGGAAGGTGGAGAAAGGTGGGGGTTTGCTTGTAAAAGCAATTTTGAGATGCTTGTACTCGTTAAAACAACGGTTCATTTGGCAAAAGCTAGGTCTAGGGGCATGAGTGGGATCCTAGATGGAATAGTGGTAAGAGTTGAGAGCAACCTTCCAAAGAGCCATGGAGAGAGCTCATATTTGGTTGTTGCTGTATCGAGGGATGATAAAAGGGGAAGGTGAGGTATCAATTGATGAAGGTGGGTGGTGTAGGAGTCAACATACTTCTATTAAAGAAGATAGTGGTGTGTGGGACATAGGGAGGGGCAAAGTGGTAGGATTCAAGAGGTGTTGGGGGCAATGATGGAGAAGGAAATGAGGGCTTGCTACACAAAGGGTGGATACTGAGAAGTTTTGGATGTGAGAGAGTAACTCGTGGTTGGTTAGTACATAATCAACCACATTGGTCCAGCTGCCATGAGGGAAACATACAAAGCTGTCAAAGATATATCTCCCTGCTGATGAACCAAGTCAGATTTCCCATGTATATTTATTATACTTGACACCTGCTTTGTCTTTTGCAATAACAAATGCAGTAGTTCATGAGTCTAATCAACAACATAATGAAGGACTGATTAAAGATTTGTAAACTTATGGAAGGGCTGTTTAGACAGTGTATGTGGTCCTTGACATATCATTGAACTAAAGTCTTCATTGTTAAAACTTTTAAGCCTTCGAAGGAAGTGGAATTCAATGATGCAATTGTTGGCTCAGATGATAATTTCTCTCTGTGTTGTGAAAGAGTAATTTATTGACTGTAGACTGCAGCATTCTCATGTTGGAGATATTGAAGGAAGAAAGTTACAAAAAATGTACAACCGGCACAAAAGATATTATGTCCTGAAAAATTAAGAATGCAAACATCTGAGCTTTCACAGCTTAAGTTAATCAGAAAAAAGAGTAAGGGATCATGAGCAAGAATAGTACACTATGAGCAACATTTCTTTTTCAATCCTATGTAAAGGACATTTGAATTATTCATTTTCAATGTCCTCCTTGTAGGGAAACACTTGTCCATACTTGCTATGGAAACATTGGGAGATGCATTTATGGAAGCACACTACTTGGAAGCATAACTTGGATTTTGAGCACATACTTGCCATATAGTTTTATGGTCACCTGTTTTCTTTTCAACAGAATTAGTAGACTCATACTAGGTAATTAAATTAGAAACCTGGTAATGTTTTAGGAGTTCAAATTCTGAATCTATTTTTTGTCCTTTAGGTGATGGAATTAGGAATTTGGTTTCATTCTGCTAAAATATTTAGATGTAGGGTTGGGTTTTTGTATTTTGAGGCAATGGAATCTTGAAATGGGATATGAGAGAAATGCGAGCTGAGATATCCATAGCATCCTTTTGTAAGTTGCATTCTTGTATTCAATCAAGAGCAATTTTTGATTGTTTTCTTTACACACCGTGCTCTACGTTAGTATCCTTGATGTCTGAAATTATCTTCTTTTCTACAGCTTTTGCATTGAAACTCATTTTTTTACTTAGAATATTCATTAGTATTATGATTTCAGATATTGTAATATATTGCTTTACTTTTATAAAATAATGTTAGTTTCTTTTTTCTGATTGACGTGTAAGCCAACCACAAGGAGAGTTAGCATGCTCCAAATTGGTCTAGAAACTTGCATTTAGCTTGATTGGTTAGCTCACCATAGCTGATCTTGTATATTCTAGAGGGACGGGTTAATGCTTTTGTCTAGTCATCTGTACCCTTTTGTGTGATATGGATCTCCATATTTGGAATACAGAAGTCTAGCACATGCTTTATAGGCTTCTTGAGTGGCGTTGGATAGAATCCTTACCTCTTCATGGTTCATTGAATGACTATATGAATTTGCAGGAGCTTACACCACTCTTTACTGAGTTTGGGAAAATCTTGAGCATTGTATTTGAAAATGAAAGAAAAGATGCTGCAATTATTCGCTATGACACAGCAACTGCGGAAGGAGAACAGTTAGTTGCGAAAGTGAAAGAAAAGCTTCACAATGCACAACTTGGTGACCGAACATTGCTCATTGAAGCATTTCGTTCTGATTCATTGCTCTTCATTGGGAATCTCACTCCAGACATTGATGATGCACTGCTGAGAAAAATGTTTGAACAGCATGGAACAGTTGAAAGAGCTTTTGTAAGTTCTAGTCTGAGCTTGAGTTTGTCCGAGTCCTGTACCTATTAATTATGTTAAGTTGTATTACTGAGAGACATGAATGCTGAAAGTTAAAGGAACAATTATTTATTTCTTTCACAGTAAGATGTGGGATTTTACAGTTGCTTGGCCATTTTTCAGGTTTTACGCAATGCAGCAGGGCGGAGCAAAGGATATGGTTTTGTGGAGTATAGCTTGAAATCTCAGGTCTGTCTGGCATAAGCTAGAATTTCTACAAATGTTTCTGTTCATGCATGTTGATTTTCTGATACCTTTTAGCTGATATCCAATGGATGGTTCTTTTCAGGCTCTGACTGCTAAAATGGCTATGGGAAACATAAACATGGATGGCCGTGTTTTACGTGTAGAATGGTCAGACTGTAGGAAAATCGAAGATATGTTTTCGACTGTTCTCTTTGTTGACCGCATACCAAAGGAAAATCCAAATGTAATATTTTATCTATTCATGGAAGTCCCATCTCCAAAGTTATTATTTTTTGTTGTTGATTGAGATGAAATAAACTTTTGATGAATAAATCAAACCATGTTCACGGTTCTGACAAGTTTAATGTCCATTGGGTGACAGGTGGAGGCTTCTCTAAGAGCATTATTTGGGCAATATGGCAAAGTAAGGGATTGTCACCTAGCTATTGGCATGAATAACCAGTTTCGTGGCTTTGGATTTATAGATTTCTATCATTCGTTATGTGCTGACATGGGTGGGTATTTATAAAGGCTTTTAAGTTCATTTTCTGCCATAGTTTTACCTGGAGCTTCCTTTCTACTGTTTTTGTTTTTACTGCCATTTTGACCATTGGGAACTCTGAATCTGTTTTGCATTGTTTGTTTCAGCCCACCAAGCATTGGATGGCCATGAACTAGAAGGACATAGTATACGTGTCAGTTTTGCAAATCCATCTAAGTCAGCTCAGGTGAGAGTTGAGACTGGTAATTGTGCTGTTCGTCTAAAGAAATTTATGAATATTTCATGTTTGTTCTTGCATGTAATATTTAGAGTGTGTAGAGTAGTGTAGTTCCAAAAATATAATATGTAAGTTATAATTCATATTTCGAAGGAAACTCTTCTATGGTTTTTTGGGTCTATATTTTGTAATTGATGTACCCTTTCAGAATGTGTTGTACATAATGTATTGATTGAATAGTCTGCAACTGCAGTCGTACAAGTTACGTTTTGGAAGCCAAGCTCCATCTACTCCTGGGGGCTCTATGGGGGGAAGAGGTGCATATGGTGGTAAATAGCTTCACGTTGTTTAATATGCTTGTAAGTTGTATGGTATATCTCAACATAGAAGGTTAAAATGTATGATTGCATGTTGTGTAAACCATCCAGGTATGACGGGAAATAATCATATGAGAGGACACATGCAAACTCCTATGTTAGGTCAACGTTTCACAGGACCTGGTCGCTCAGGCATGATGGGAATGGGCGCAGGAATGGTATTTTCTTTTGCTTCTGTGTTGTCAAATTTAAAATGAACTCAACCATGAAATTGGTCGTTGAAGGATGTAACTGTTTAAAAGTATTCGATGCAGCAATTTGGACGTGGATCTCATGGTGGGCAACCATTGCTTGATCAAGGACATGTAGGCAGTGGTGCAGGTATGCTTGGGTCAACTGCAGCACCTACAGGAATGATGGGTCGCCCACCTGTTGTTAATAATGTGCAGCCTAGACGGGGGATGGCTGTGGGAGCAACCTTGGCACCGATTCCTCGCCTTCCTGGTCAAGGTCCTGTCTAGTCCTTGTATGTCTTAAAGAATCTTGTGAATTGTTTTAACATGAGCATCTTGTATCACAGTTAGATATTTATTTCATTTTTTTCATGAATTGCAGGACATGGTACTATAAATCCAGCTACAATTGCACAGGTGAATAAACTTTCTATCAGTTGTGTCCGTCTGAATGAGTTTTAAGTCTTGTTAACATTGCCTTGATTTTGTTGGAGAAATGAAGAATATTTGCATATGGGCTGTAGGTTGCTACAGCACAAGCTAAAGCACGAGAAGCAAAGGCAAGAGCAGAGGTATTTATAAGCGATTCTAATATTGTTTAGGCATGTTACTTCTATTGAAGATTTGTGGTCAGATAATATCTGCAAATGACCAAAAAGGTAGTCCAATGGGACTCAAATATACAACTAGTAGTGACAAACTGTATGAGTGCCAGAGAAACTGCTTAAACTAAGAACTAAAAGGTAAAGGATAAGCTAAAAGAAGCTAAACTATTGAATGGGAGAAGTTTATATTATGTATGCCTATCCTACCTTGCACTTGACAAAGGCCCTTACATGATTTTTATCATCTTTACCAACCTGAGATGGGACACACTGTTTTTCTTCCCAGCTGTAGTGTGGTCATTTTAGCTGATATAGTATTTTACTGGTTGCCCTTTTCTATATAAGAGTTCTTTACTCAAATAGTCTTCTTATCCCGAGGCAGTAGATTGAATTTGATCCATTTTATATTTCATTCAATTAATGTTCAATGTACTTTTTGGACAAAGTCTGAAAGGCAATGGTGCCTTTCTTAATTTTGGCAAATTCCTAATTCTAAATCTAAAGACATTACTACTGTAGCTCCTGATATGCCCCTGCTCCCACTCTCATCCAATCTTCTTACAATTTTGAATGAAGGCTTTATCTTCAGACTGACAGTATAATTGATGCCATTTTTTCAGTATGAAACAATCTAATCCTTACCCAAGAAGTTCAACTAGACATATGTAAAAGTTGTCTATCATGAACAAGCCTATGTTATGAGCCTACTATTGTTTGCATACGTTTACATTAATATGGAGTTTACTTAACTCGAACTCTCCTTTACCAAGCTATTTTCTATCTTAAATGGTGGCCTCAGAGGAACCCTTCTATCACATTAGCAGTGGACTGAGTTATGAATTAAACTCTTCACTTCACTTCACGTGGTGATTGCATTGCTCATGGTATTTATCCTAACAATACTTTTCTGGGTACTATGTAAGGATGGGGAGTTTATATATGCTGCTAATCACAGTGGAAGTATCTGCCCCCAAAAATGCTACATGGAAAGACGCTTAGGGGAAGAAGCAATTCAAGGAGGGGGATTGTCACGATGCCTGAGATAATTCTATTGTTTTCAGTGTCAATGGTGATTTGAAAGCTGCACTTGCACCTGTCCTAGACAATATTGTCTGGGTATTGTTACAGCAAAATATAGCATCCCTAAAGTGTAAAGTCCCAAGCACAAGGTGTTAGTTTGTGTAACTCAGAAAGGCTACCAATTATTACCACAATAGCTCTTCCTCTCTTTAGGTTGGTTCTTCTCCAACTCTGGGGCCAATGAGTGTGCAAGAACAAAGTAATTGGTAAATTCATCCTCTTTTGCACACTAATTGGTTCATTACCTTGAGAGGCACGACATTTGTTGATGCACTATAATCAATCTTGCAGTTATGCAACAAGTAATTAACTATCATGGTAATGAAGAAAGGGTTATGACTACTGTTACATCTCATATTGTATGAGCTTCCACATTGTGATTTTCATCACAGTGATGGAGATTTGATGCTGGTTCCTATGTAAGGATGGGGAGTTTATATATGCTGCTAATCACAGTGGAAGTATCTGCCCCCAAAAATGCTACATGGAAAGACGCTTAGGGGAAGAAGCAATTCAAGGAGGGGGATTGTCACGATGCCTGAGATAATTCTATTGTTTYCAGTGTSAATGGTGATTTGAAAGCTGCACTTGCACCTGTCCTAGACAATATTGTCTGGGTATTGTTACAGCAAAATATAGCATCCCTAAAGTGTAAAGTCCCAAGCACAAGGTGTTAGTTTGTGTAACTCAGAAAGGCTACCAATTATTACCACAATAGCTCTTCCTCTCTTTAGGTTGGTTCTTCTCCAACTCTGGGGCCAATGAGTGTGCAAGAACAAAGTAATTGGTAAATTCATCCTCTTTTGCACACTAATTGGTTCATTACCTTGAGAGGCACGACATTTGTTGATGCACTATAATCAATCTTGCAGTTATGCAACAAGTAATTAACTATCATGGTAATGAAGAAAGGGTTATGACTACTGTTACATCTCATATTGTATGAGCTTCCACATTGTGATTTTCATCACAGTGATGGAGATTTGATGCTGGTTCCTTGGAGATTTTGGATCGACTTGGGGGGTTTCATTTTCATGAAGCCCATTCTTTTCATTGAATTGGATCACTTGATGGAGGTCTTTGGTTGGAGGAGCTTCACTTCTCCTTGGCTGGATGATTGTGTTTGCTGCTTGGTGGTCTTCTCACATGTGCTTGCCTTGTTTATCACCCCTTGGTTGCATTTTTTATAGATGTGGAGCATAATATCTCATTATGGTGGTTTGTTATGTATGCTTATCTTGGATATGGATGATGGTTCTAGCAGCCTATAGATGATGATGGTGTTAGGAGATATACATTTCATGATTGTTGGATTTTTCTGGTGGATTTTGCATGATTATGTGGTATAATGTTGGTGTCACTAGGAGGGGGTTTTCTACATGGTCATGTGTTGGATGTGTGATGGGGGACACACTTGATGGTTGGATAGCTTAGCCTTTTTGTTATGTCCCCTTCTCTTATGATGTTGGTATGGTGGGATGATTCATGTTGTCTTTGTGGGATTTTCCTAGGTGATTTAAATTTATGATGTAATATTTGCTAGACATCACCTAGGGTGGAATGTGGTTTATGATGTTAGTACCCTTTTYGATATGTTATTTTCGAAGTTTGAGTTAGAAAGAGGGGTAATACATAATGATTTGATGGTGATCTAATCTTTTCCTAAGGTTATATGGTGATTTTTGAWGTAATAATYGCTTAGTGGTGGTGCATGTTAAGTTGGAATTTATGTTTTGTTGTTATTGTGGTGGAGTTTTGCTAGGGAGAAATTCTTTTATTTACATGGTAAAACACTTTATTAGAGTTCACCCCTTATTGGCACACATGTTCATGGTGATTTAATCGRTGGGTGACTAATTGGAGGGGGACTATSCTTTTATTTCAACATTAACTTTTGTGCACACATGTTGAGGTTGATTTATCTGTTCAATGATTAGCTTAATATAATTTATCCATATTAAGGTTAATACATTGGGTGCCCTAATTTATTGGCTTCCTTTTCACACTTGGAGTGGTTAGTTGGAGTTAGTTGAGGTTTTCTAGTGGTGTGCCCCCTTTTTGAGCACAATTTTCAGGGTATGCAATATTTTATTTATTTCTTAGAGATGTTGGCACACTTCTCTAGGGCATGGTTGGTTGAACACTCTTATGACAAGGCATATGGAGGAGTATTTTATTGATGAGTTCTAACCACGTTGGCACATTCTCTTAAGGTGCACTTCATTGGAGATAAGATAAGATAATTTTATTAATGTTTAACTAGTGACCACAAAAGTAGGTCAAAGAGATTGCTGAGTACAATGATGTTATTACAAAGTAGGAGTACTGAAAGGTCAACTATAAAGACAAGATGCAAAAAGTAAAAAGAAGATAAAATGAAATAGGGTGAAGTTGTAGATAGTGAGATCTATGTTGAGACATGAAGAACCCTCTACCTCCAGCCCAAAGACTCGCTCAGACGAGGAGATGTACTATAGGAGAAGATCGAGGAACGAGAGTAACTAGAGGTGATGAAATAGGTCAGTCATAGAATGGGCCCATCTCTCCTACCATTCGAGGTGAAGTGAAGAAAACAGAGTATAGTAGGATGTCCATAGGGGGAACTAGTGGGATGCTCAAATCGTCCACCTCGACGCTGATTAGAAGAGGTAATACTCGACGAGGCCTGGGGGATCTCATCCATCTCCTGGGAAGGGATCCGAGTCTGGTCTAGCCATGTCACCGAAGTCTCATGGGACGGAGGAAGGTCTCACGAGTCAACACTTATCTGGTGTCTGAAGTTGTGCTGGTGTTGGATTGTCTCTTAGTGCCCCTACTGGAAGGTAGCACTGTAAAGGAGGAGGTGATCCTTTGAATAGGGTCTGGTCTTGTAGGAGGTTGAAGAGTATGAGCTCGGAACTAGAGGGCCTTTTGAATGTATAAAGCTAAGCATTGTTGATTAGGATAATTGAAGAAGCCAATGACGGTTTGAGCCCTCTTGAATAAGCAATGAAATCACCCCTTGATCTCATAGTAGATGGGGTAGCGGAAGATGGAGTGCTCTGTTTTGACCTCCTATAACTGGTATAGTTGATAGATCGTGTATGGTCAATCGATCCGGTGGTTCGTCTCACCTCGAAGTCTATGGGAGCCCACTTTGAATAGGTCTAGTAGAATCCAGAGAGCGTGCGACCATTGGTAGAATGTATAATGTGGTTGAGCGATGAACCTGTCCCTAAACCCCAAGAAGTGCTCAACGTAAAAGTTCATCTTTGGCCGTAACACTCTAGGAGGGTTAACCCAAGTGATATGGATAAACTTCTTGTAAATGTCATCCCCAATGATTTTGTTTAACGCCTGCCTAGTTGGTAGGAGATGGCTAGGTGCGTCCAAAGAATATCTAAACAGAGGGAGACGATCTATCTGAATACCCACGGTCTTTAAAAGGTTTGAAACCCCCATGAACCAACGTCGAGCCAAACCTGATGAACTAGAGAGGGAAATGGTCTTGGAAGAGTAGTAGGTCAAGTACGTGTTAACCCAAGTGATATGGATAAACTATCTATAAATGTCATCCTTGATGCTCTTGTTCAACACCTGCCTCGTTGATAGGAGATGGCCAATTGTGTCCAAAGAATATCTAAATAGAGGGAGACAATCTATTTGAATGCCCACGGTCTTTGAAATGTTTGAAACCCCCATGAACCAACATTGAGCCCTACCTGATGAATCAGAGTAGTAAGCCAAGTATGGGTATTAGTCTCACGTCTTCGTCGATTTCGCCAAACTCTTGATACGATGTAGAAGAGAGACCAGTCCGAACACTGTCTCAAGTTGGAAAGGACGAGCCCCAAACTCTGCCAGGATGATGTGACATCTTGGATGAGATGTCTTGAAAGTGGTGATGGAAACACGGTCCCTCGAGAAGTACTAAAGATCCGTAGCCCTTGGTGATCCAAGGTTGGAGGGTCGGTTGCAAACTGAATCAGGGTCTAGTGTTTTTTATTATTTATGAGTAGAGTTTTTTATTATTCATAGCACACTTTTATAGGGTGCACCTCCCCTAGGTTCTCTCTCATCTTTATTGTATGGATATTTTAGTTAACTTGTCATTATTTGAACTTCATTGGAGAACGTCCTCACCTCTTTGATTTGGCATATATATTATTTTATTGGAGGTAGTTATGGTTATGTTTTATGGAGGGTGTGTGGCATACTTGGAGGACCTTATGTGTGGCTTGTGCATGCATTTACTTGGTCATTTTACTATTTTTGAGCATATTCTTGGAGGGTGCACTTGTGGAGACCTTTCTTGCATTCTTGGAGATATATATTTTTTATTGTTTCATGGAGTTTTGGCACCGTTAAAACCCTAATTCATCCTTATCTCCTTATATTTGTCTTGTGGAGATGGTCCACTTGCTATTTTGGGGGTTTTCACTGCTTCATTTCTTGTGGAGTGCTCCATCTACTTGCCATCTTGCACATTCATACATGGAGTTGGTTGCCTTGGATTCACACATGTGGATTGTTTGCTTTCTTCTTGTGGACCTCTTGCTATTTTTGGAGGTTGCTATGGGGCATTCTCTCTTTTTTTTTAAAACCAGAATTGAAAGATATTATATTAAAAGTGTAGTATCAGAGCTATTGGAAAGCATACAAAAAGTATTGATGTGATAATTCAAACAAAACTTGCAACTTTCACATGCTACATGAGAAAGTTTGTAGATGCCTATGATTGATACATCCCAGCTATGAACGTAGGTATACTGCTGAAAAAAGACACCTAAAAGACAAACAACTTAAAAAACATATATTCTAACTAAAAACATGCTGGTTGGTGGCTTCCTCGTGTCTTTCCATGTAGTGAAGAGAGGTTTGTTGATCCACTTCCATGGGCTTCTCTGGACTGATGAACAATCCCCTCTTCTTTGGGGTCACCTTGAGTTGAGTTGATGGATATTCGACGATTCAAAGTAGTAGATAGGGAGTCCTTGCATAGGTTAAGAACCAAATTGCGAAGCACACTACATTCCGCTTCGAGCACATCCAATTTTTGCTTTTGTTGAACAAGGAGGTTTATTAAATTTGCACTCTGGGTAGCACAATGTTGTTGACAAGTCATGAATTAGTTCTTCAAATGTCCTTTGCTATTTGGGTATAGTGAATTCATGCTTATGTACTTGAAGTTCAATGCTGCTACAAAAAATGTTTATTTATTAGTTCAATGTGTGATTTGTGCATATGTACAGGAATATTATCAACATCAGCCTCAGCAGGCTGCAGATAACATGTTCAGGCAGGGGGATTCACAGTATGGGTATCAGCAGCCATATCAGCAACAGACACAACAATCATATCAACAGCAACCTCAGCAGCAACAATCTACACTCCAAGCACAGTATCAGGTTGCTAAAGGAACTCCTATCTATATTTTGCACTCATGTAACATGTATATTGGCATTGGAAATTTCACTTCCCATTTTCCAATACAGACGCTTTTCTTCCTCAATATATAATGTCCATGGAATGTTCACACAATTTAATTTATTCACAAAATACTGTCTTTGATTCCTAATCAAATCTGTGGTTGGACAGCATTCTCAGCAGCCATATGGACAGTATTATGCACAACCAGCACAAAACTATGTACAACCTCAACAGCAATTGCAACAGGGCCAGGTTAGGTCCCATTTTATTGTTATAGAAAGTTATTTGTCTGAATCCAAGATTATGTGTGGTATATGATTAAGCTATTGACAAGGGCTTTTGACTTTCTACAGTATTCTCAGAATACTTCATACTATCAACAGCAACCTGTCCAACAGGAACAGGTATTGCCACTATTTCTAGCTGTTATGTATAATGACATTGCAAACTGATTGATTGATTGTATGGTAGGCAGATAACCTGTTTGTTTATTCAGCTTTCTAGAAGATAATCTTTTTATCTTTTTTGGTACAATTGGTACACAAGGAAAACTTTCACATTATGTTTTATGAAATTAAGTTTTGCCTATACATTGCTATTAGATGATTGTTTTGTGAATGACTGAATTATACCACATTGTACTTTTTGTTGGTCCATTTTCCCTTCCATAGTCTATGCAAATTTATGTTTTCTTTTTTTTTTCCCACAATAACTGTACTGGAAAATACAAACCTCCATTAAACTTGAGTTTGTGAGCTCCTACATTGCCATTTGAAGACTGTTTTGTGAATGTTTGAAGTATACTGCATTGTAGTCTTTGTTGGTCCAATATAATTTCTATCTATGTAAATTTATGTTTTCTTTTTGCCCCACAATAATAGCACTTGAAAATAGAAAGCTCTATTAAACCAGAGGTCACGAGCTCTTATGTTGTGGTTTATCCCCCTTCCTCTATCATCTTCTCTTATGTTTGTACTGTATTGCTCAATACATTGCTATCACAAGCTCCTATTTCCCTATCAGAGAGATATGACAGGGGCATTTAAGGAATCACAGTCCCCTGAACTGTTCTAGGTAGTTTCAGAATATTGGACAAATACTTCAGTCAATACCCCTGGATATCAGTTGAAAGTGCTGTTCCTAGAAAGTTGATCCAATCCCACCTTCTGTTGTCTACTATTTCCATTTTAAAGAGTCCTGGCAGGGACATGTATGGAATCGCATTGCCTTGAACTTTTCTTGGGCATGCTTGTTGAAGTATGGAAGTAGTTTCAGAATATTGGACTAATACTAAGTTGATACTTGGACTAATACTTCAGTTGATATCCAATCCCACCTTCCATTACCTTGATTTCTCAGGCAATTATCTATTGCCTATTCTTTTGTGGTTTATTCCCCCTCAATCATCTTATCTTACTTTTGTACTGTTTTCTGTTAAGACGGATTTTTGCCTCTGTTTGCACATTTTTCATCATTTCGATAAAATGGTCTCATAGTGGAGGTTATTTTGGGATAAAAACTTGTATCTGCATTATAAAGGTGAAGAACTGCAATCTCCTGTTTCCTTTTCCAATGTATTCATGACATGTCTGCAGGTTTGTATACTCTTGCATGTACTATACTGTAATGAACCTGTAGGTAATGCAGTAGGTGTTGAGATATAGCACTGCATGGGAATTTCAGAAATTGTTTCTTGTTTATTAGGGTTTTAAGTTAAACTTCTTGATGAATGTTTATAATTTAGGGAATTGCTCCACAACCATATCCCTATGCTCAACAATATCCGCAACAATATGGTCAACAGTATGGGGCACCGGTGTCACAGCAGTATAGCCAACCATATAACCAGGCAGCTGCTCAAAGCAATGTTCAGCAGTACCAGCAGACTGCTCAACCTCAGGTGCAAAGTCAGTATTCTCAACCAGCTTACACGGACCATTATGCTCAACAACAGCAGACTCAGGAGAAACAATTGCCAGTGAATGCTGCAGCTCCTGCAACTAATCCTGCTGGCTATTTAACAGCGCAGCCTCAGGATGTTACTCAGCAACAAGCTTATACAGCCTATTATCAACAACAGGTATACAGGAACTTGTATTTTAGTGTGCTTTGAGATTGACATTTGTGCAGTGCATGTTATATGCTTTCTTTTGTTTTTGCTCTGTAAGAAGATAAACTTACATAGGAAAGGAACACTTTACCGAGAATAATTTGACAGTGCATATATAGACATACAATAAGGGTTTGCTTGATTTTCATTCGTAACTTGTCTCTATTAAGTAAGTTAATAAGGCAGATCATACACATACAGAAAGGGATGTGGGAGTCCTTGGTGTATCACCAGTCCGAGTGTCAGTCAAAAACATATGCTATCACTGGCCTGTCCAGGAATTTGTTGTCAATTGCTTGTGAATTGGTGCTGGAGTTGCTATCCAACAGAATTGAGGGCCCTTTTAAATGTAATTTGCTACCTTTCTATTTGGGCTGGTGTGTTGAGAGATTTCAGGCCTTGAGGTAACCCACTCATCTTGACGGTTTACCAATATATTATTGCTGGGGGGTGAGATTCCCAATGGTTTTGCCCATCTGTGTTTCTGCCATGGGCATAGTTTTGGTGACTTCTTCGAATTGCTACGAAATATCATCAATTCTTTGCAGGATTTCTCTTTTATGATCTTTTTAGTAATGCTTTTGCATCTTTCTGCCACGGGAGATTTATCGCTCAGCTTTGCCTTCTGGCAAGGAGGGGGTGTCAGACTCTGTGAGAGTGAAGCGGCACCTTTAGAATGTGTGCTGTAGAGTGAGGCAAGGGATCATGAACAGTCCTTTATAACTCAAATTGATCTAAGCTTCGGGCTGTACATTCCCTGTTACACTATGGTTCCAACCTGGCTGTCCTTGGTATTCAGCCAAGTGTTTTGTTCTTTGTAATTTTGGGGCCACCAAATGCAGTTGCATTCCCACATGAGCTTATCAGGGTCATTGACACCAGTGCATCCTGTATGTGTGTTAGTTGAAGTGCTCGATGGCATTTTTTTGAGGAGAATATCAATTGCTTTGACTTCTTTAAAGAAGATGTGGGGATGTTGTATGAGTGTTTGGCATGTTTTTAGTCTATATGATACTTGATGTTTTCTGATGTATCTAATGCCTTTTTCTCTTTTGTGATAGACATTCCATAACACGTATCCAACCAATTTAACAGATGTTTATCTTTATATTCAGTCTTTTGGCTGTATCTTGAAAAGTGTTGATTTGTTTTGTTACTTATTGGATTTCATAATGCAGCCACAACAAAACGTCAGTCAAGTTGCATCTGGTACTGCACAAGCGACAGCTGTTGTTGGGACCACTCAACAAAGTCTGGAAGCACAGTGGGCTGCATATTATGCAAGCCAGGCAGCCTACCAGCAGCAAGCTGTGAGTTGATTTTTGCTTCATATACTGGTGTTTTTCTGACCAAGATATCCTCTTTGTATACTGTTCACTGATATTCTATGCGTGGCCTGTCTAATGATGTAGGCAAGCTATCCACAACAGCAACAGCAGCAAGCTCCAACAGCCACCACAACTTCTTATAATGAGGTAATTTAAGCAGGATTTTGTTTTATAGTGTAAATTTATTCTTTTTTTATTAGTTATTATCTGTCCAACACATTGTCAAACTTTTGGTAGCCTCTCTTCATTTATGTCTGCAAAATACTTTTGTTAACTCTATATTGCTTCTTCAATTTCATCAGTCTGTATTTTGCTTTCAAGTTATTTATTAATATCGAAGTCAGTTCACACCTTAATGGGGCATTCGAAATGCTTGTACATGTTAACAAAGACAGTTGAATCGCATCTATGATTCCAGTTCTCTACTCTGTGATGTGACATGTTCTGCAAGTTAGCATTGTCCCAAGACATTAATCCATCATAGATGCTATATCTAATCTACCTTATGTTAAAGGCTAGAATTTAGTGCCACTGTGTTAAGTTTACATCAACTGAGTAGTTTCATCTCAAAGTTAGCTGAAATTGGCTCCCATTTCCTTGGTGTTGCATTAAGGACCATTATTGTGTTATTACAGTAGTAGGACCCAGGTCATCTTATAGAAGAGGCTAGTAGCCTAGTATGTTGAGTGTTTTTAAATTATTGACTTTGTTGAAAGTTATCTGAAAAAAGGTCTCCGTCTGTAGGTGCTGCATTAGAATCATCATTGAAATCTTACAGTAGTAGATACAACTAAACTTCTTGTACAATTCATCATTGAAAGCTTGTCCGACAATGATATATATGGGAGTGTCAAAAATCTGGCACAAAATTAGTTGGCAGGCTTTTGATATAACCCTGTTTGTTGTTCTGCCTTTTACTAATACATATTTCTGTCATTTCTCTGCAGCAAGCTACCACAGCACCAGATGTTGGTCAGAAGCGTACTGCTGATCAAATGGAAGCTGGCACCCAAAGCCAAGTACGTGCCCGAGTTATATTTTTAAATTATATTTTTCTCATCTGCATGCAAGCTGTGTTGGAAGTTTTGAGTTACTCACTATTATATGATTTTGCAGAAAAAAATGTATTTTCTAAATTTGTTTTTGTTTATATTTGTAGCAGGTAGCATACAACTACTCGCAACAGATGCCAGGGAGTTATCCCCAGCAAGTAGCTGCTGGAGCTGGGCCCTTTCAGCAAAACCAGGCTATGTCAGCAACAGCTTATCAACAAACTCCTGCAGCACCCGTTTCTGGCTATCAGCTGCAATCTAATGGTCAGCCTTATCCGCACCAGCCTGCTGCCACAGGATTCCAACAACCTGCAACAGCGAATGTTTCTACAGGATATGATAAGCCTGTGGTCCCTGTTGGAGATGGTTACCAGCAACAACCTGTAGGTATAGCAGCTACATTCCAACCAGCGGCTCAAGGACAATCTGTAGCTGCACCTGTCTATGATTACAACAAGCGTCCTCGGTTCTGAGGTTGCCTCTGATATCATGTGATACTGAGTCTGTAATTTAATATTCAATTTCAGTTGCTTGCCTGTTGTGAAGGTAAGTGTAGTAGATCTGCATATGTAGGAGTGAAACAGACAATGATTTTTTAATGCTTATAATCCACGTAATTGATGGTGGAAGTTAATCAGTTTACATGGATTCTCCCAGATGCAGATTCTTGTAACGTTTTTCGCTTGTAGTTCAGGTGATATTTATCTCTGCAAGTTCTCTCTAGATCTAGGCTATACATGTTTTAATTTTTCCAGTACTAAGGTGTAGGATGACTGATATTTGAGTATTGAACTTCTGTTGACACACTAGACATGTGCAGCAAAACTAGTTTCCAGAAAATACTATTGTTGAACAAAGTAGGTCGTCTTTATCTCTATAAATGTTGTGTAATATCATATTCCGATATTGAAAAAATACCAGACATGGTTTCCAATGAAACACAAGACATTATTACAGAATTTTCTCCCTGTATCATTGGAAGCAAGTTAGTTGTAGGTATTAATAATGTTATGTAGTTGGAGATAGCTGCATGTGGGTAAATTTTAATTTAGAAAGAAAGTTGAGAATTTTTGGTGGGTTTTGCACTAACAGGGAAACAGGTATGAATTACTTTTATAGGTAAATTTATAGGTATGATATGCATTTTAAGGTGTGTGGCCTCTGTTATCATTGAAGTTCAATATAAGTTGTGTTCGCACCTGGATATGCATTTTAAGGGGTGTGGGGAGCTATTTTGAATTTTTGTTTGAATCTCAGATATCTCTCCCTGTAATTTTGGGATCTGATTTTAGAGTCTCCAAAACCAATGTAATGCTAGAAAACAGGTTTTGGATTTTGGATTTCCCAGTCGTCGTGTATATACACCATCCATACAAGTTATAATTGTGTCGAAAGATGCTTTTTACAATCTAGTATGAGGGAGATGTGTAATTCCTTCCATGCTCAACATGGAGCTGTTACGTGGGATTTAAAAAATATTTCAATGTCGATCAAAAATAGAATATTTCAGTATCAACCTTACGTAAAATAATTCTATATCAACTCTATCTATAAAGAGCACGAGAGAAAGAGAGTAATTGAAAGTAAAAATTTTCTTATTTTGTTAATAGGTGCTTTCTACTTTCTAGAATGAGGGAGATTTGTAATTCCTTCAATACTTAATAATATGGTGTTAATACTTAATAATATAGTGTTGACACTATGCTTTTAAAAAAATATCAATAAAAAAAAATAATTTCAGCGTGGACCATAAATAAAACATTTCCATGTCCACCTATTTTAATATCTTTTTTATATATGTTAAATAAACAAGTGGAAGTAAAAAAAATTGTTTTGTGCCAATATACACTTTTTACGGGAGTTAAAAGCAAAAACTTTCTTATTAAGTAGATGGTTGCTCTCTACTTTCTGGAATGAGGGAGATGTGTAATTATTTCAATGCTTAATATGGAGTTGGCATGAGGGAATTAAAAAAATATTAATAAGAAAAAAATAATTTCAATGTGGGTCACAAATAAAATATTTATATTTTCATCTATATATATATATAGTGATATAGTGAGTAAAAAAATTGTATTGTGCCAAAACACTTTTTACAGTTTTTTACAGTGGGGTATGAAGTAGAGTAATTTCTTTCGTGCTAAATATGGAGTTGACATGGAGTTGACATGTGGTGTTCAATTTTTTTTTAATATCCAATGTAAAATAATTTTATATCAAGTAAGAAAAAAATAATTTCAATGTGGGTCACAAATAAAATATTTATATTTTTATCTATATATATCTATATATATATAAAGTGAGTAAAAAAATTGTAGTGCCAAAACACTTTTTACAGTTTTTTACAGAGGAGTATGAAGTAGATGAGTAATTTCTTTTATGTTCAACATGGAGTTGACATGTGGTGGTCAATTTTTTTTTAATATCCAGCGGATAATAATTTTCTATTAACTTTAAATAGAGTTAATTGAAAGTAAAAAAATTCTTATTCCCTGCATAGGTGTTTTCAACTTCTCTATGAGGAAGATCTGTAATTCTTTCAACTTCTGTATAGAGTTAACACGTATTATTTAAAAAATATTACTAACAAGTAAAATATTTCAATATCAACTTTATATATATAAAAAACAGTTGAAAGTAAAAAAAATCTTATGGTGAACACATTCGATGGTGGCTTGAGTACCAGGGAGATGTGCAATTCCTTGCACGATGAGCATGGAGTTGACATGTGTCATATCTCTTGAGAACCGATGCAGATCCATCTTTAACTACAGATCTATCATGCTTTGAGAGGCATCAAATCCTTTGAGATGCAAACTTTTTCTCAAGTTTTGTAATCTAAAAATTGTTTGCACTTCGAAGGATTTGATGTCCATTGGTAAATGATAAATCAGGAGTTAAGATGGATTTATGTTGGTTATTAGTTCACATACATTGCAAAGTTAAAAAAAAGATATGAATCTTCAAACTCCAAAACAATATTTACCTATAATTAAAATCTATGTGAAGAAAACTATAGCCCACCATTGTTATCGGACTAATTGGTAGGTGCGGACACTAACTGATCTCCCTAGATCCACCTAAATCTAGAACAAAACACACCAGAACATGACGCTTTCCTTAAGTTTTAAATATTGAATTTACCAACTGAAGAGGGATGGGTGACATAACGTTTAAATGTCGCTTCCTCTTGCCATCACCATCCTAGCTCTGTTCCAACGCTCATACAATGATGATCTTGCAAAAGAACGCAACCAACCAAAGTGATAGCAATAGCATAAACTCAATATAAACCTATGTATGTGATCAATGAATCATACAATAAAACACAAGCAACTTTATAGGAAAGAATCATATTACTGTATCATATTAAATGTGAAAGAGAGATTACAACCATGGCTTTGATGTCGTAAGGTCCCTTCCAATTGTCCTTCGTTTTCCACACACTTTCACTCCAAGAATTCTGAGAGCACAGATCTGATAATATTCACAATCTATCTTGACAAAGACAAATCTCAAAGCCACTCCAACCAAGCTAATAATTCCAAGCCAACCAAAAGCTAAGCTCAATCCAAGCTCAAGAAGCTAACTTTCTCCATGAGAGCTCATCTCCTTTTATAAGTTGAAGAGGATAAGGTGAGGAGGTTAGGATGATCCCACTAAATCATGAAAGTGAGTAAGATTCAAACCATTCGGATGTCACCTCACCATAGAAGTTTCTCCTTCTAGAAGATTCGAGAAAACGCTTGTTTTTCCCACGTGTAGGCATTCTCGCACCCTGCCTATAGAGCAACCTGTGAACATCTCGCACCCTATAGCTATGGTGCAACTTGCGAGAATCAGACATTCTCACACCCTGCCTATATAGCAACCTGAGAACAACTTTTTTTACAAGGTTTTTACAAAGGAAAATGCAACTTCTTTTCTCAGGAAAAGTTCTTCACCCTTCTCTCTTCAGGTACTCATGCCACTGACCCCTCTGAAGGTAACATATAGGTTTACATCATTAACGGTTATAGGGATGACGAAAATAATGTGTAACAGAGAGCCCCCCAAAGTATGAAGTTAGAACCGAGTGATAGCTGAAATACTTTGTCGAGTGTGTGCATGAAACAAGGAACAGTCGGTCGGAAACCTGCCAACAAACAAGGAAATACAATACAATAATATATCATCACTAAGGTAGGCATTCCCATACTTATAATACAAATGACTCAAAGCATAAATGCCGACATGCGAAGATCCATGTCAAGTAACACAAATCATGGCCAACAAACATACACTATGGATCCATGCCATTATGACTCAAATCTTAACATAGCCACCAAAAATACACTGTGGATTTATGTGTTAAAGATTCAAATTTGAACATAGCCACCAGACATACAATGTGGATCTATGCAACAATACACTGAATATACTCCAATGTAACCTGGATCCGTCAGAAAAATATCCAAGGTCTTCATCTCTATCATTCTATAATACAAATCTAACCATGCAAATACATGTGTTGAAGTAGAACATGGTAGAAACCACTTGATTACCGATCATTAGTGTATACCGTTAACAAGTGCGAGGGAAACCACCATTAATGTTAATGACTCCCAAGGTACTTTGGTACAATCCAACGAATGTGAATCAATGAGCTGAGGTCGAACACTCGACGGAATCTCTCGATCAGGGGTCGATAATGAAAACCCACTATCGAAAGCGAGGAGACCTGCCATTAAGGCATGCAAGTTTCAAGGTACCAATTGGTTTCTAAGTTTAATTCCTGGATAATGAGTTGAAGTCGACAGGAAAAGACTCATTACAGGAGGGCCTTAATGTATCCCACATCAATGACACGAAACAAGTAACAATATTTGATGTAGATCAGAGCAACAAGTGATTCAGGATTGACTCAGGGATGGCCGATGCAATAGAAGAATTAAAGACTGCAGAAATGGCCGACGCAATAGAAGGCTTTCTGGGTTGAACTTCTCTTTGAACATATTGACGACACGACAACTGTCTTGGAAATACTGGCTCAACAACAAGGATCACAGACCAATTTGTAATCTTATAGGAGTATGATTAGGAGACAAGTGGATTTTCCAACCTAGACACAAGGCGAGTGAAAGGGTGTCATGTTCAAAAACGACTCTTCCACAGAATACAGGTTTATACATATTTTTTTCCCAATTTTTTCCCCCACCATTTTTGGCGAGTATCTTTTTATTTTTACACAAGCTTGAGGAGATAACATATGCTTGAAATGTAAGCTCATCCTTCGGACAAGTTTCTTGGAGTATGTTTAACGAACCCTAGGAAGGAGTGGTTCGGTCCCATATGGGCATTTTGATGTTTGTTTTACGAGTCCAAAGAAAGAAAACTCGGGGGGTTTTTCATGTTTACAGAGTCTGAAAAACACTTAAAGAGAACTCTCTCAGTTCCTTTTTCGTAAAGTAGTCTTATGAGACCGAAAAAGAGATAAATTACCGTTCAACAAACGCTTTCTTCAAATACTTTAACGAACGTGAAAATAACAAGATCGCTCGACAATCTTTTCATGTTTAGAGAGTCTGAAAAGAGCTTAAAGGGAACTCCAGGGGGTTCCTTTTTCGTATAACCTTTATGAGTCTAAAAAAGTGATAAAAGTATACTCGGTTACATTCTCATTGATTTACGAGCACGAGAAAGAACAAAGACTAAGCTCGGTAACTTATTCTCATGTATTTACGAGCACGAGAAAGAACAAAGACTAAGCTCGGTAACTCATTCTCATATATTTACGAGCATGAGAAAGAACAAAGACTAAGCTCGGGATTGTTTTCATTTTTACACAAGCTTTAAAACAAAACAAAACTATGCTTGGGATAGATTTTATTTTTACGCAAGCTTAAAAACTAAACAAAAACTATGCTTGGACTTGGTTTCATTTTTACGTAAGCTTGAACAAGAGGAAACTATGCTTGAGGTAGCTGGTTTCATTTTTACACAAGCTTGAACCACAAAAAACTATGCTTGCAACTTCCCAACGCATAACACATGGATGGTTGGTACTTAGCCCCCAGCTTAAGAAACTAGCGGTTCTACTTCAGCATGAAGTCTAGAGGCTAGAAGTATTGCCCCCCAAGCTTTGTTTCATCCAACGACAAAGGCGGAGGAAAGGAAGCTTCAAATACTAGACGAATGACTTGACTCAAACAGAGAGGGGGAGAACTATTTCATTTTTTAACGAGCTTGACATAGAAACAAGAACTATGCTTGTAACCTCTGTTTCATTTTTTAACGAGGTTTCCACAGAGACGAAAAAAACTATCCTCGTAAGGGGTTCATTTTTTAACGAGTTTGAAATAAAAAAACCATGCTCAAAGACTTCTGTTTCATTTTTTAACAAGGTTGCCTCAGAGACGCAAAAACTATCCTCGTAGCTCTCTTCTTAATCATGGATTCCAAGAGGACAATGCTCTGGAATGACACCATGTCAAGGGACAAAACTCGGTCATGGCTTCCAATAGGTCTTCATTGGAAGGAAGAAATACACTCTGGAAGGATACCATGTCGAGGGTCACGACATGAGTAAAGAGATCAGGGTCTAACAACCCTATCGAAGAGATCACCATGTCAACTACTGGATCTAAGTCATCAGAAGTCGAAGCCATGGATGACAACGCCACATAATTGACCTGTGGCAAGGGCAATGCCGACTGCATATAAGAACCGTTCAGAGAAGCAATCCAGTCAGGGTCAATGAATGAAAGTTGATCAACAGTCACAACTCGTCCATCATGAGGGAAAGATATCACACGAAAAAAAGTAGACACAATAGCTTTCATTGCAGACATAATCTTGCCCAAGGAGTAAGGAAAAATCCAAGGGGTCTTGGACTACCATGACATCAATAAAGACAGTTTTCCCTCCTAAAGTTACAGGAAACTGAGGAAGGGTCCCTAAAGATTGACTGGTTCTTTTGTTAAAAGCTAACAAATTTTGCGTAACTGACGCAAGCGGAGGATAACCCAAATCTTGCCAAGCAATGGAGGACAAAATACTAATAGACGAACCTTCATCTATCAACGTCTGAAGAATGTCCCGACCATAAACTTGCACTGTTATCTGGAAAGGAACGTGAGAGGGAAGATGAGGTCCAGTTAGCACACCCTAATCAAAACGGATGGCCTCATTACTTGGAGGGAGTTTCACGGGAGAAGGAGGAATACCCCCTGACACGACAGAGTCTGTATCAACGAGAAAAACGTGGGCAGTATCGGGTTTACTCTCTAGCGGGAGAGTAGGATCGACCGATGCTGAGATCAGATCGACCACTTGGGTTTCATTCGCCAAGGGGAGAATGGGGTCGATAGGTGTAAATGGATCGACCGCTTTAGTTTCTCTCTCTGAGGGGAGAACGAGATTGACCGAGGATGGTATCGGATCAACCACTTTGTCAACTGGTTCAACTAAGGACGTGACCAGATTGACGACATGATCAACCAGTTTGACCGGTGAAGGGACCGGAGTGATCATTCCATCAACTATTGGAGGGTTGAGAGAAAGCTTACGGTAAGTACCTGGAAGTTGAGGGTGTGAAACAGTCATGTCTTCCAGTAATTTCGAGGCTTCGTCCATATGAGGACAAAGGTGAGTGAGATGACTCCCTTTGCATAATATACACGGGAACTTGACTCTACTTTTCTTCTTCCCAACCATATCATGACTAGTTGACGGGAGGTCATTAGTATGTTGTTCAGAGGCTGATGACATGGGTTGGTCAGGGTGTGTAGACCATACTTCTATAACCTTGGATAGACCAGGGCAATCCTTAAGAAGATGGCTACCCTTACAAAGCCTGCAAGGGTACTTGGGCTTACGGGTTGTTTGGGTGATCTTGACATCATCAACACTCCCAACACAAATAATAGTAACTAGTTGTTTTCCAACATATTTGACAGTGGTTGGAGGTTTGGCTCCTTGCTTAGTTTTCTTCTTCTTAATCTTCCTTTTCTTCTTCTTCTTATTCATCGGGTTACTAGCTTCAGAACTTTCACCCGACGAAGAAGATGAAACGGAAGGCAACCTCGCAAGTGAAGAAGGTGAAGAAGATCTTACTGGTGAAGATGGTGAAGGATCAACATGAGATTGATGCTCTTGGGGGGAAGTGCTTACGATTGAAGCACTTACTGCATTCGGGATTACCTGGGTGGAAAACAACCATACCGGTAATCCAATTGTGAGACCTGGAAGGCTCAAAGTAACGATGTGAGGAGGACCAATGTTTCCATAAGAAGGAAAAACAAAAGGTTCCACTGGAGCAGAGGTTCATTCGTTGGTCATTTCAGGAACTGACGCCATTAAATAAATCCAACCTAGAGTCTGCTAGGGAAAACAAACAGCACACGCTAAAAATCTAGGAAGCAAGCAAACAAACAAAACCTTCTCACAATGAACACACTAGTTGGTGACGAAATCCAACGTCGCGGGAACAATGTAAGAAGGGGCTGAGATAGAGCGGGTGGAAAAGTTACGTTGACGACCTGCTTAACGGACTTACACCCTGGTGCAAGCCCCATACATAATCGTGGGTATACCCTCCAAGGAGCCCGAGTGAGTTTGGCCAACGTCGATTCCAGGTACCGTGAAGACTTGCCCCTCCACAGTCACCTTGTGTAGAGACCCTAAAGAGATAGGCCACTAAGGTTACCAATCACTACAATGATGCTTGGGGAAACAGTCGACAGTCCGATCCATGCGCAAGTGCAGGGTATCTAGCCCGAAATCAACTTGAAAGCCTTCCACTCATCATTGTGGGTATACCTCTCAAGCGACCCCCATAATACACATAATCTCTACACCAAGACCAACAAAGCAGGGTGAGTAACTCTGCTAGTCTCAATGTGACCTCGTG
>JASDQU010687468.1:0-13145 GCA_032191745.1 Picea mariana
CCTTCTCCTCTTGTGAGTTTCAACCTTGTGAGCATCAGAAAACAAAACACTTGCAAATAATCAAGTCTTCAAAAACCTATGCTCTGATACCAACTTGATCTAAAAATGAAGAAGACTTGTATTCTTGAAATTATTTGCAAGATTTAATTTATGTGTTAAAATGCAAATGGATCAATTTGCAACACAATTTTATGGAAATTACTCATTCAAGATACATATAAACAACAACAATAAACAATGAACAGAAAACACATAACACAACAAATGATAAAGGAGTTCACCCCTCTCTTGGGCTACATCTCCTGGTCCAACTTCCAATGGATCTCTTGTATTATTTTCTCAAAGTGCTCAAAAATGTGCTTTACAATGCTCAAAATGCCAAATAGACAGCTCCAATGGCTTCAGAACGTCCAAAAACCCTTGGCTAGGCTTTTTCAGCACCTCGTTTGGCCAAAAATTGAAGAAGATAGGCTTCTTGGAAGTCCCCCTTCAAACTTGTTGTCTCTGGATCACCAAAATGCACCCTTGTTGGCTCAACCTAGCCCCCACGTGCTTTTATGTGGAAAAACTCAACACTAGGCGCAACCGCACAACCGGTACAAATTGTCGAACGGTTACGTGCCAGCCCTTAACCACCAAGGTCTGTGGGCATATGGCCACCACATGACCGCGCGCAATACAAACAAGGTTAAGGTTTAAACCATATGTATAACCGCGGGGGTTAAAACGTGCGCACCCACAATGATCACATGTCAAACATATAACCGCGTGCATACCACAACGGTCACATATATATAACCGCGCACATTACAATGGTCATATGTAATACATATATAACGCATACATATGTTAAGTAATAAGTAACACATGTGGGTGCACCAGTTGGGCGGCCCTTCCCAAGGCTTTACCCTGCTCGGAGGTCATGGGGTCGACTTCGGCCAACAACATAACTTTTAAACCAATATATAGGTGACACGTGGCGACCATTGATTGGGCCACGTGTCGCTATCCCATTCGCTGCAAACAAGCCACGTCACATGCCAACTGTCCACACAACTGTCTGCCAAGTGTCATATGGCCTACCACGTCAGTGTTCGTACGGACTGTATAGACTGTACAATCAGCATCCCTTTTTTGCTTGTTTGTCGTTTTGAACAGAACGTGATATCTCTCGCTCCTGACATCCATTTGAACCCAAACGAGTTGCGTTGGGTTCGTAACGATGAGGCCTACGCTCCCATTCGATTTGAAGTGATTCCGAGCACTTTGAATTTTGAGCAAAATTTGATCCCCTAGATCACCCCAAAACAATGAAGCATGTTTAGAATTGGCGTTTTTGGAGTTTCGGCTCCTGGGAAATCTAGATGTGAAACCTCCTATCATTGCATTCCCCGAAGTTTCGGTATGCGAAATCCCGAAGGATAGAGTGTGCGGATTTAACTTGGGTCGTTGTTAATCACGTTAAGCAGTTAGATCCATTTCAGAGTTCAGCCCTTCGAAAGACAAGAGAGAAAGGGGAATACATGCACCACGATTTTCTCGAATCGCGAAAGCCGACAAGCACCTCCCCGATAAGGCCTGTGGTCATAACCGTCGATCATATGAGTGCGGTTAAGGGATAGCAGGGCCTGTATCAGGCCCCGTAGGGATTTGGGGAAGTATGTTCCTCGGAGATTAGAAGAAAAGGGCCGAAATTTTTTTATTTTCGTAGTGGGTGTGTTACAGTGAGGACCCAAAATATTCTTACCAAATACAGAGTTCATGTATGCAAAGAAGGTTATGGAGGAGTCACTAGAAGAATAATATAAACCTTCATGGTCCATAGCTTTACAACAAAGACAACTAGGACCTCTACCAGGGCATTCCTTAGCAAGATGTCCGGGTCTTATGAAACTATAACAAAGAATTAATCCTCTCTTTCTTTTAAATGACCCCCAACCTTTCATGTACTACACACTGGGATCACAGTAACTAACCTGCAAAAAACTATTTCTAGGATCCTGCATCTATTTGTTAGTCCAAACATTCTTTCTATGCATAGGAATAACATATATTTCACTATTATTATCAGATCTACTCATATCAAATCTTCTTTCTTCTAGATGTGCCCTAGTTTTCAGACCAAGACAAAATCTATTAGACATACCTAGATCCATTCTTTCGAAACAAAAACTTTCACTTATCTTACCTTTCTCGGAGCACAAAGCTTTAAGATCTTACCTCTTTTCTTTAGATCTGATTCCTTTCTTAGCATAGAGCTTCACAGTCAAGTAGAATACTATGGACTAAAGCAACAAATCTACGCACAAAGATTTGTTTTCTTCCGTTCCCAGCAATCACAGTTTCAAGTCCCGGCAACGGAACCATTTGTTGGCACAGGGGCAGACCTAGGGTTCGACACTTCAACAACGCACCAGCAAAACCCTAACTATCGGCCCTTTCAGAAACACCTATGAATCAGATGAAGTCTCACCCGAGGTAGAAGAAGGGGGGGTTGTAAGACTCAAGTGTCTGCAACCTAGTTGGGACACACATCTTTGATTACAATACTTAACAGAGCACTTAACAGTTAACATTCATCAGTATTTAACCCTTAGTCACATCGCAGGAGAAACCCTAATTACAGAACAACGCAATACTCAACAAGATCTAACACATCCAAGCACTTAGCATATAGAAATAGATCGGATCTAGCATTCATTCACATCACTAAGCACTAAGATATTATATCAGATGCATTCGACATACATAAAGATGACAACACTAGGCATAAATCACATCAATCACACAAAGCAACTGACCTTAATGACCAACTAGTTCACATGAACTTCATCATATAAAAGTTTGGTCATTAAACATTTTCTTAGTTATAATGACTTTAATTAGCATCTTGATTTAGAAATAATAATCAAATCTGTTACGAGTAAAAACAAAATCCAAAGAAAGGAACCATAAAATCATCTTTTCAAATCAAGCAAGACAAAATCAAATGCAATTGAAAACAATGTTTTCCAAAATTCCAATGGGGCCTCTTTATTTTTGTAAAAATTAAGGGGAGTTGTTGAGGCCTGGGCTCCAAAACTTTTAGGACCCCAAATCACCAAAATAGGATCTTCCCCTAAAATGCACCCTACAAGTTAATATCTCTGATTTTCTCCCTCATAAAGTACCAAAATATATGGAAAATTATATATTGATCCATTTTGAATCATACCTCCCCATTTTGAAATTATCTTGGTCCCCAAAATTTTCTACTAAAGGTGGTGAGGAAAATTTTCCACTACCTTCTCTTTATAGTACCATTTGGCCTTGCCTTTAAGTTTTCCTTTCAACCCATTAACCTGCTAGAGTCCATGTTATCTTTGTCTAGTTGTTTTTCACTTCTTTTGCAAAATTATATCCTCCACTAACTCTGCATGAGTTTCTAGTGCTATGTCCACTATGGCAGGTAAAACTTTCTTGTAATTTTCTTAGTTTAACAAGGAAGGCTCATAGAATTTCAAACTTTCCACTTTCACTACTAAGTAAATACACATATATGGAGTTAGACTAAATATATAAGCATTGTCACCTAACTACTCCAACACTTCAAAAGGACTATACCCAAAGCCTTGATCTTCTTACCCGGACCTTGTAGCCTTACTTTATTCAAAAGTGACCATACTTGATCCCCTACCTTGCATGTCTTCTAGAAATTGTGTCAATCATGTGGGCCTTGTATTTTTTATGACAACTTCCTCAATGTCTCATGTACTTGCAAATGGATTTGCCTGATCTTGTCAATGAATCTTTCATTCTTTAATACTTCTCCTATGGCTTATTTGCTCTCATTTTCTTATTGTCCATAGACAACATCGAGAGGCAAAGTTGGAAAATATTAAAAAAAAAGTTTCAAAGGGGGACTTATCGGTGGAAGTGAGGAGTGTTATGCCATAAAAATACTGAATATAAATCGATTTTTCATCCCAAGACCCTAGATTCTTATGTTTGTAACCCCTCAAAAGTTGAACCAATGTCATGTTCACTACGTTTTCCATCCCATATGTAAGTGGATGGAAAGTTATAGATCTCTTCAACTTGGTTTCCAAACACCATATTCTCCCAGAGTGTAGTCTAAATGGCACTAAAAAATATGGTATCTTTGTTTGAGATGATGCTCCTTAGTATCCAAAGTGAAACCACACCTTCGAGGGCGAAGCCCCCCAATTTTTTTTATTTTTTTTTGCGGTTTTTGCATCCATTTTTAGCGATTTTTCAACAAATGGTTTTCCACTGGTTTTTGTCGATGATTTTCTATTTCCAGTTAAGGAATTAGAGATTTTTACTAATATAAGTCAATTGATTAGGGGTTTTGGATGCCGTGATATCCTATGTATATTGTATTGTAAACAATGAAGATATATGATGAATAAGAGATTATAGGTGTGGCTCTAAACAAGTTGTTGGTTTTCCCGGTTTGGGTTTCTAGGGTAAAATTCTTGTGTAATGTGTGTGTGTTCCATTGTATCTTTTCTATTTTTATTAATAATCCATTTGCAGTAATTTATTGTACAAGGTTAAAATCTACACTTCCTAGGTAGAGGTAAAAATCAATATGTCATCCAAGTGTACACTATTACAAATGAATCTAGATAGGGATGCAATTCATCATTCATCAAACACATAAATGTAGCTAGTGCATTTCATAAACCAACAAGCATTAACAACCATTCAAACATATTGAAGGCGGGATTTTGGGTGTCTTCTTCTCTTACTCATACATGGTGGTATCCTAATTTGAGATCCCATTTGGTGAAGTAATTGGCATGTTGCAGCTAATCTAACAAGTCATTGATCCTAGGTAGAGGGTATCAATTCTTGAGGGTGATCGTATTCAAAGATTTCTAGTTGATACACAACATTCAAGTCCTATGCTTCTTGGACACTATGATGATAGGTGACCTACAAGGTGAGGTACTTGGTTGAACTATTCCCTACTTCAACAGTTGTTGCAACTATTTCTTTACTTCATCTGCTTCTAGGATGGGTTGTCTATATAATCCTATGTTTGGTAATGGAGATTCAAGTAATAGTTGTATCTAATGCTCCACTTCCCTCTTAGGTGGTAACACTTTAGGCTCTTGGAACACCTCTCTATATGCCTACAAAATATCCTCTAATTGACATTTATTCTCTTTAGTGCATCCCTCTAAACATGCCTTCACAAATTCTTCTCCTTGTTGATTATCTCAAGAAGAGAAATATGAACTTCATACTTGAGCTAATCAGTTTATTGGCTTGGTTAGAACTTACTAGAGAGATATTGGATTTACCTTTGTGCGCATTGATGATGGAGGACTTCCCATCCTTGATCAATTGGTCTTGGTTTTCTCTTCTCATGAAAATCATATCCCTCATGTACATGTAGAGGCTTTCAAACACTATACCACACACATCAAGTGGTACTACATCGATCTCCACTTCATCAATATGATTTTTATCTTACATGGATTAGTGACCTTGAGCTCTTCATTCTTATTTATCAATGAGCTTCCAATCCAATTTTACTTGCCAAATCCTTTGTTCTGAGGTTGGCTCGTGAACCAAAATATAATAGAGCTTCCACCTTTGTCTTCTTGACTTGAATCTTGATATTCAAAAGTTTAGTCATCTCATTCTCTTCCTTGGGATGGAGGTTACTTAGGTTTACCTCCTTCTGCATTATAGTGAAAACAATATTTTCATCTACATCTGAGTTTCTTTTTACCTAGTTTCCTAAATCCACAACTAGCATGATCTTCTTCTTGGCTTCCTTCTTAAAGTTCTTTAGATTCATCTATGGATGTAGCTTCTAACACTTATCTTTTTTATGACCATCAATATTACAATGGCTGTTTAGATCCTCACATTGATGTGTAGTGTATGTTGTCTTCTTATCCATTCCTTTCCACTTCTTATTTCCCTCCTTCGAAGTGTCTTTGTTATCTTTCTATTTGGAACCATTTGGTTGTCCTTTCTTCTTGTCCATCTCTGGATATCGTGCTTGTAGACAAGCCTCATCAATGGTCCTATGTTTAAATAAAATAATTTACCTCCTTGAATGGTTATGAAGACCACTAAGATGTTTGAGGAGTACATCCATGTTCTTAGGAGATATTCCCAACATAATGTCTTGTTTTATGTACTAAGTGGTATACTCTTGTACACTATGACCTTGCTTCTACCATAAGTAATGTCAATGGATCCATTGGTCATATTTCTACCCAATATGGTAAAACTGTGACTTTATAAGAGTTTTAAACACCTCTCACTTAGTTATTAGGGGATCACCTTCTAGCCTAAGCATCTCCATATGGTTTTCCCTAAAATTTTGGGCATGGCCATTTAACTTTAGTTTGAAAAATGATATAGTTTTCTCTTATCCTATGTTATTAACATTAAAATAGACTTCTAATTGTTGGAACCATTGATTCAACTTAACAACATCAATGTCACCTTGATAGGGTTTGATATCCACTTTCACTTCCACTTTGAATAGGGATTGGGAAGAGGTGGTGTTGGAACTTGGTCTCTCTTTCATTGGATCCTTTTTCTATTCTTCTTTGTCTACAAATTTCTCGTTAAATACAACTTCCAAGTTAGAGCTACCAAGCTTCTTGAAAGGTACAAATTTGCTCGCTACAACTGCCATGAGGATCGTCATGTAAAAGAAATGTTAGAGACTTGGGATTCCAACATTGAAAATCTCTGCTTTGATTTCTACCTTGGATTGTTACTATACTCATTCATCATGGATAGGATTTGAAACTTATTTCTTAGATGCAATTTATGGATCTTGCAATTTCCCACAAAAACCACAAAGAAAAATGATATGTAAATTATCATGAATATTCTACTGGAATAGTTCATCACAACAAATCTTACAAGTTTATACAAAATCTTTATTATGTAATGTTTTCTTAAGGTTAAAATTTAACATTACAAGCTTAGTGCTCAAATTATTGAAATAAGCAAAGAATGAAATAAAAGGAGCTAAAACAAATACCACACCATCCACACAATGAACACAAGATGTACCCTAGGAAACCCAATATAATAAAACCCAGTGAGAAGGTGAGGACGATGCATTGTTCTTTCCTTCTCATATATGAAATGCAAATACCAATAAATATGAAATCACGGTGGAGTTGTCATGGACAATGTGGATTGTATGGTTGCTACAAGGTCTTCTACATCCTTTGTCGTACTCACAATCTTACACTTCCTTGCTCTACTCAATTATGGAACAATGAATCAATGCAACATGAATGTAATCACTTCCTTTCCTAGTGGCCCAATATTTAACATGTCTTGGTATCCATCTGTAGTTAGGGTAAGGGTTTTCGCATGTCTCAATTCCTGATTAGGGTGAGGATTTTGGACACTCTAGAATCTTCTTGAAAGTCCACACATGACTAGATTCACATGTGTGAGTAATGGGAGTTGATGTGGCATCCACTCAGAACCATGGTGATTAGAAGCATAGGTCAACTTGCCAGAGGAATCACTTCCTCATATGAACTCCAATTGAGGTGATCTTTCTATTGATAAAAATATCTGGATGTGTAGGACAACGTCAAAGGGTTGAGGAGTTTGTCCTCAAATATTGATTCCAAAAGTGGTCATTTAATGCCCCAAATGGACTTCAAAAGTTTTAGGACCCAAATTCAACAAAATAAGACTTGCCCCTAAAATGGGCCCTACAAATCAATATCTTCAATTTTCCACTCAAAAAGTACCAAAATAGATGACAAATTATGTAATTGTGATCCATTTCAGAGAATTTGAGATTACACTTCTCATAATGTTTACAATGAAATGATGATTAATATATTATGCAAAAGATTATGTAATAACCATACACACTCATCCATAGAATTTTTCTACTAAACTTTTAAATGAAGGATACTATGTTTTTTAAATCTCTCTTTTTCCTTGGTTCTCCCACTTAACCTTTTTTTAATCCTCATAGCTTTACCGGGTTTGCAATATATTGGTTGGATTATGTGATGATATTATCTTAGAATCTCCAACCTTATGGTGGTAGACCAATAAAGTTAGGCGAAGAGATCACATACCCTACATGATGGTTAGGTTAGTGTTGTTGACTCTTATTGTAATGTTCTAATTGCCTTATTTTAAACATGTGATGAAATGACCATTTTTCAGTAAATCAAAATAATGGGAAGAGAAAGCTATATTTTTTTGCCTAAAATTTGACAAAAATAATTTTGAATTGATGGACTTGTAAATATTAGTTGTTAACATTATACAATTTAGTTCCAATAAAAATATTGGAGGGTATTGAATCTATTTCTATATTAAAAACAACAATACTAAATTTTTATAATTACAAGCTACATATATCTACAATGAACATGCTTTCTCAACTTGCTGCTGCCCTTTGTAAAGGAATTTATACCCTATATAAATTTGAGAAAAAAATTTCTTGAAAAAAAAAGCTACATATATCTACACACGTATTGTATTATAAATGCGAATGTATATTTCTTACCCAACATTGCATTGTTTTACATTTTGAATCCTATACGAAGCTCACTAGTTGGTTGGAAGAAGACATGTCATCCTCTCACCTAAACACTATTTGAATCACTTTCCGAGTAGTTTTAAAATGTTGTACTGTGACTCATTGAAAAAGAATTGCTCCACCCCACTTCTCTCCTTTTTCGTGTAGGGGAACGAGAGAGGCAGGTTGAAATATTTGAATATTTAATGATAATATTTGATTTATTGCGTTGTGTGGCGTGTGATGAAAGGATTTTAATAATCTTGTTGACATCAACCAGTCTATTTACAACAACCCACCACACCTAATTGTATGACGTCCTTGTCACCACGCATTTCATTTATATTATTCAAAGTGGAGTGTGATGCACGCCCTTCAAATAAATACATACACTGTTTGTTTTGTAGTTGGCGAGAGATCATGTGTACAACTTGACTTTGATAGTGCGTGGACCCACAACATTAACACTGTTATCCGACTAGACCTGCAGACTGAAGTGAACATCCTCCATTTCATCCACTTCAGTAGAACGCCAACATAGAATTGCATGCTTGCTTTCACCTACGCATGCGCACACGCAAAAGGAGGCAAATTATATATAATATTTTAAACACTCTATCTTCATTTATTTATAGAATATAATTCTTTTAAGATAGACATGAATAGCATACGCACGGAAAAGTTTTACATCACCTCACCTCCCTCCTCTCCCTCGAAGGAAGGCATGAGACATGAACATATACCCATAATAGGTTCATGCGCATCACTGGATCTCCATTACGCTACGCGACTCTCCCCACTTTCGTACAAACATGAGAGATGATGCTTTGGTGCTGTACATGTTTCCACTTATACGTATGTGCCTAATAATAAGATTCTTCTGCTATATATATAATTATTTTGAGAGGAGGAGGTTAAATTGTAATTGAGTTTAATATTAAAGTTTTGTGAATGGTTAAAAGTTATGTATTTTTAAATATTATTTGACTTTTATCCTGCAGTTTTATTAATGGTTATATGGATTACTTATTATTAGTGATTGTTGGAAATATCTTTTTTTAGTAAGATTTAAAATTATTTTTAATTACAATTCATCTTCCTTTAACATAAAGAAATAAGATAACAATTTAAGATTAAAAAATATTTGATACAAATTCAATTATGATAGATATTGCCACTTTTAAAAAAATAAAATAAATCTTTAAATTTCAATAAATTTTACCATTTAAAAAAACCCCATAAATCAACCAATCTTATAAAACATATTTTAATTATTTATTTTAATTTAACAAAAAAAATTAATATAACTAAATATTTTATAAATTATTTATATCAATTTTTTTTATCCCAAACATCCAAACATCAAAATCCTATCACAAAGACATACTATTATAAGCGATGAAGAAAAAAACTTTTGGCTAATTTTTTGATATGTTTTTTTTATTTTTTTTATCCCAAACATCCAACATCAAAATCCTATCATAAAGACATACTATTATAAGCGATGAAGAGAAAAACTTTTGGCTAATTTTTTGATATGTTTTTTTTATTTAAATAAAAGTATTATTCTTTTTAATTGTGTTTTTGTTTTTTTAATTTTATTTAATATTAACATTAAACATCAATTTAGTATTATTTTATTTAATAGATCAATTTGGTTTAAGTAGAAGTTAATCATTATCATATTTATTTTTTAAATCTAGATTATTTTATCTTTAAATATAAATATGGAAATCATTTTAACAACTATATTTTAAATAAAATAATCATAATTGTCTTTCAAGATCTTTGAAATTTGTTCCAGTCGATTTTAACGTTTTTGACAACTTGGGAATGGGTATTAAAAAATTCCAATTGACTAGTTTTGAGAATTTGAGAGTTTTTTTGGAAGCTTCAACATCAATAAAATGAAACCTTTAGAAGGATATAGAAAACTTTAAAGTAAAATTCTATATTTCAATTTTATCCTAAATTCTGTGAAAAATGATTAAAAATGGTTGGAACTCTAGATTAATAAGTATAGAATTTAGATATTATTAAATTAAAATCGAAATATTTTTATTCAATTATCACAAACACCTAATTTATTACAAATATTTGTTATTATATTTATTCAAACTGTTACTATAAAACTAAGATTAAACTACACATAAATCTTATTTAAAAAATTATTTAAATAAAAAAACTTAATAATAGTCATTTTATAGTTGGGGATATTAATAACTTTTAATGCATGTATGCTTGCCTTTGAATCCACACTAAACATGAAAGCCCAATAAATCAATGCCCTCTCCAAGGCTAGCATTTGTTCTCACTGTCAACCAATTATATCATTGTTTTTTTCATCGCATTTTCATACTAAGAGATTAATACCATTTAACTTTTTTCCAATCAAAGCATAACATTGATTCAAATTTACAAAAATATTCACAATTTATATATGTAAAGTTTAATTTTAAAAAAATGTTAAAATTTTATATATGTATTTTGTTCTCATTTTATAGTTGAATCTTTATTGATATTAAAGTTTCGTATTCTATTAAATATATTCATCTAATTATTAGCACAAGTTTAATTAGTAATTTTGATATTATAGTTGTTTGGTTTTAGTTTTACGGATTTTAATACACTTTGAAATTTGTACTTATAAATTTAAAAAATGTCAATTCTTGATAGCTCAATTGATTAAGATGTGGGTTTCTTTTGCTAGGAGACCGTTCAATACCTTTATGTTATGTTTAATCCAAAAAAAATTATGAAGTTTTCTATAAATTTAGGAAAAAATTTTAAGCGATTCCCAACTTTTCCAACATAAAAAATAATACAAAATATTCTATATTTAAATACAATATCCCATTTAATTTATTAAAAACTTTATAATCATTATTTCAATAATTATTTTATTAATGAATATCAATTTAAAAAAGTTTTTTTTTAAATTAATTTTATAAAAAATATATTTATAAAACTACCCAACAAAATTCCAACATACATCATCAAGAAAACAATCCTAAAAAAAATGTAATTACTAGTGTCCATTTATACATCATAAAAAAACAATTCCTAAAAAAGTAAAAAAGTAATGACTAGTGTCCATTCGTCCATAACTTGTAGAAAACTTTGCAAACCCATATCCTACAAAGCCTATTCACCCACTTAACCTCTTCATCTACAAGTCCGCATCTTTACTTCAACTTATTTCTTCTCCCTTTGGAGACTCTAAAGCTAGTTATTAAATTCAAATTGAATTCAAGTGCTACAAGTCCGTATCTTTACTTCAACTTATTTCTTCTCCCTCTCGACACTCTAAAGCTAGTTATTAAATTCAAATTGAATTCAAGTGCATGCATATGCATTTGTATTTTTTTTAATGTATTTATATTGTCTTAGTGTGTATTTTTGGAGGGACAAACTTTGAACACATGTGAAACTTTTTCGAATTAAAAAATTAACCTAGAGGAAGAGAATTGGGAATATATTTTTGAAATGAGGAAGGAAATTGGGAAGATACAGTGGAGAATAAAATTAGTATATTTTTTAAATGAGAAAAGGAATTGGGAAGATAATGTTTTATTATATTAGATATTTTTAGTTATTATTATTTTGTTTTTTTTTAGGATTTGTCAAACTTAAAGGAATAAAAAACTATATTAAGAAGGTAGCATATTCCATAACAATTTAATTCTTGTTTTTGAGCTACACAAATTATTCTCTCACATATAGTGTTGCTTTGGTTTTCAAGATGCAACTTTTTATCTTTTCATTACCTATTCTAAATCATAGGGGCCATTTCTATCAACCACACCAAAGATTATTTAGATGTGTGTTTTTGCATGGAAGGAGTAAAGGAATTGGCAAGTGTAATCATAACATTTCTTTCACCACAACATGAAGGTAAGGGAGATGGTAAATGTCATATTCTTCTAACCATTAGTTGTGCTCAACCACCTTGTTCATAAATTCCAAGGTAATCGTAGCTCTATTACTTACACTAACCTTTTAGTTAAAATGAAGTGCATTGGTCATGACATCAGGCTAAACACTCATTAGGTCGATAACTAATAAATTTATTATAAAGAAGATATATTTATGGTCGTTTATCATCACATCACCTTGACAAGCAAAGGAAACAATGCAATTAATGTAAAGGTTGATGAAAGAGATAAACAAAATTGTAATGTTTATGCATGGATCTAGAACTAAAACCACTAACCTTTACTACAAGTAGAGAATATCTCTAGGTTCCTAACTATATGGTACATTCATTGGCCCAACCCAAAAATTAGAATTGTATATTGTAAAGTAGCATAATGATATCGAATTAAGAAATTGTTTTGTGGCTTCATGTTACCAATGTCCATGATGTGACATTGTGTTGCAACTTGTATTTTCCACTAATGTTCACATGTACAAACAATATACTAGGGATCAACCATCCACAAAATGTGTTTCTCTCCTAAAAACAAATTCCCCAAAAAGATGAAAACACTTCACCAAAAATCTTTATTAAATTTCCATGTTCTTCAATATGCACTAACACCAACATCATTAAATGGCAAATGATCTATTCGTTGGTTACAGAAAAGTGTCTAACTCAATA
>JASDQU010687468.1:13183-24951 GCA_032191745.1 Picea mariana
CACAACATTAACACTGTTATCCGACTAGACCTGCAGAGTGAAGTGAACATCCTCCATTTCATCCACTTCAGTAGAACTCGAACATAGAATTGCATGCATGCTTTCACCTACGCATGCGCAGTCGCAAAAGGAGGCAAATTATATATAATATTTTAAACACTCTATCTTCATTTATTTATAGAATATAATTCTTTTAAGATAGACATGAATAGCATACGCACGGAAAAGTTTTACATCACCTCACCTCACCTCCCTCCTCTCCCTAGAAGGCAGGCATGAGACATGAACATATACCCATAATAGGTTCATGCGCATCACTGGATCTCCATTACGCTACGCGACTCTCCCCACTTTCGTACAAACATGAGAGATGATGCTTTGGTGCTGTACATGTTTCCACTTATACGTATGTGCCTAATAATAAGATTCTTCTGCTATATATATAATAATTATTTTGAGAGGAGGAGGTTAAATTGTAATTGGGTTTAATATTAAAGTTTTATGAATGGGTTAAAAGTTATGTATTTTTAAATATTATTTGACTTTTATTATGTAGTTTTATTAATGGTTATATGGATTATTTATTATTAGTGATTGTTGGAACTATCTTTTTTAATAAGATTTAAAATTACTTTCAATTACAATTCATCTTCTTCTAACATAAAGAAATAAGATAACAATTTAAGATCCAAAAATATTTGATACAAATTAATTATGATAGATTTTATCACCTTTGAAAAAATAAAATAAATTCTTAAATCTCAATAAATTTTACCATTTAAAAAAAAACTCATAAATCTAACCAATCTTATAAAACATATTTTAATTTAACAAAAAAAATTAATATAACTAAATATTTTATAAATTATATAAATATTTTATAAATTATGTAAATTATTTGTATCAATTTTTTTATCCTAAACATCCAACATCAAAATCCTTCCCTAAAGACATACTATTATAAGCCATTTTTTATCCTAAACATCCAACATCAAAATCCTTCCCTAAAGACATACTATTATAAGCCATGAAGAGAAAAACTTTTGGATAATTTTTTGATATGTTTTTTTATTTAAATAAAAGTATTATTCTTTTAAATGTGTTTTATTTATTTATTTATTTAATATTAACATTCAGTAAATATTAATTTAGTATTATTCTATTTAATAGATTAATTTGGTTTAAGTGGAAGTTAATCATTATCATATTTATCTTTTAAATCTAGATTATTTTATCTTTAAATATAAATATCGAAATCATTTTAACAACTATATTTTAAATAAAATAATAACTATATTTTAAATAAAATAATAACTATATTTTAAATAAAATTATCATAGTTGTTTTTCAAGATCTTTGAAATTTGTTCCAGTCATTCTAACGTTTTTGGCAACTTGAGAATGGGTACTAAAAATTTTCAATTGACTAGTTTTGAGAATTTGAGAGTTTTTTGGAAGCTTCAACATCAAGAAAATGAAACCTTCAGAAGGATATAGAAAACTTTAAAGTAAAATTCTATATTTCAATTTTATCCTAAATTCTGTGAAAAATGGTTGGAACTCTAGATTAATAAGTATAGAATTTAGATATTATTAAATTAAAATCAAAATATTTTTATTCAATTATCACAAACACCTAATTTATTACAAATATTTGTTATTATATTTATTCAAAATGTTACTATAAAACTAAGACTAAACTACACATAAATCTTATTTCAAAAATTATTTAAATAAAAAAACTTAATAATAGTCATTTTATAGTTGTGGTTGTGGATATTAATAACTTTTAATGCATGTATGCTTGCCTTTTAACCCACACTAAACATGAAAGCCCAATAAATCAACGCCGGCTAGCATTTTCTCTCAGTGTCAATCAATTATATCATTGTTTTTTTATCAAAGCATAACATTGATTCAAATTTCCAAAAATATTCACAATTTATATATGTATAGTTTAATTTTAAAAAAATGTTAAAATTTTATATATGTATTTTGTTCTCATTTTATAGTTGAATCTTTATCGATATTAAAGTTTCATATTCTATTAAATATATTCATCTAATTATTAGCACAAGTTCAATTAGTAATTTTGATATTATAGTTGTTTGGTTTTAGTTTTGCGGATTTTAATACACTTTGAAATTTGTACTTATAAATTTAAAAAATGTCAATTCTTGATAGCTCAATTGGTTAAGATGTGGGTTTCTTTTGCTAAGAGACCGTTCAATACCTTTATGGTGTGTTTAATCCAAAAAGAGTTATGAGATTTCTTACAAATTTAGGGAAAATTTTTAAGTGATTCCCAACTTTTCCAACATAAAAAATAATACAAAATATTCTATATTTAAATACAATGTCTCATTTAATTTATTAAAAAAATTTATAATCATTATTTCAATAATTATTTTATTAATAAATATCAATTTAAAAAATTATTTTTTAATTAATTTTATAGAAAATATATTTATAAAACTACCCAACAAAATTCCAACATACATCATTAAAAAAACAATTCCTTAAAAAAAAAAGTAATGACTAGTGTCCATTTATACATCATTAAAAAAACAATTCCTAAAAAAGTAATGACTAGTGTCCATTCGTTCATAACTTGTAGAAAACTTTGCAAACCCATATCCTAGAAAGCCTATTCATCCACTTAACCTTTTCATTTACAAGTCCGCATCTTTACTTCAACTTATTTCTTCTCCCTTTGGACACTCTAAAGCTAGTTATTAAATTCAAGTGCTACAAGTCCGCATCTTTACTTCAACTTATTTCTTCTCGCTGTCGACACTCTAAAGCTAGTTATTAAATTCAAATTGAATTCAAGTGCTTGCATATGCATTTGTATATTTTTTTATGTATTTATATTGTCTCAGTGTGTATTTTTGGAGGGTCAAACTTTAAACACATGCAAAACTTTTTCAAATTAAAATAAATAAATTAAAATAAAAGTAACATATTTTTTTTTAATGTATTTATATTGTCTCAGTGTGTATTTTTCTTTTTTATGTATTTATATTGTCTCAGTGTGTATTTTTGGAGGGCCAAACTTTGAACACATGCAAAACTTTTTCAAATTAACAAAAATAAATTAAAATAAAATTAACATACTTTGAAATGAGGAAGAGAATTGGCAAGATATTTTTGAAATGAGGAAAGGAATTGGGAAGATACATTGGAGAATAAAATTAGCATATTTTTGAAATGAAAAAGGGAATTGGGAAGATACATTGTAGAAGGGAGGTGTTCAAATTTTGTTGATGTTCTATTATATTAGATATTTTTAGTTATTAATTTTATTTTATTTTCATTTATATTTTTTTGAGGATTTGTCAAATTTAAAAGAATGAAAAACTATATTAAAAAGGTAGCATATCTCATAATAATTTAATTCTTGATTTTAAGCTACACAAATTATTCTCTCACATATAGTGTTGTTTTGGTTTTCAAGATGTAACTTTGTATCTTTCCATTACCTATTCTAAATCATAGGGTCCATTTCTATCAACCACACCAAAGATGTGCTGATGTGCTTTTGTATGGAAGGAGTAAAGGAATTGGTAGGTGTAATCATAACATTTCTTTCACCACAACTTGAAGGTAAGGGAGATGGTAAACGTCATATTTTTCTAACCGTTAATTGTGCCTAACCACCATAGCTCTATTACGTACACTAACCTTTTAGTTAAAATGAAGTGCATTGGTCATGACGTTAGACTAAACACTCATTAGGTCGATTACTAATAAATTTATTATAAAGAAGATATATTTATGGTCATTTATCATCACATCACCTTGACAAGCAAAGGAAACAATGCAATTAATGTAAAGGTTGGTGAAAGAGATAAACAAAAGTGTAATGTTTATGTATGGATCTAGAACTAAAACCACTAAAGTTTACTAAATTTATTATAAAGAAGATATATTTATGGTCGTTTATCATCACATCACCTTGACAAGCAAAGGAAACAATGCAATTAATGTAAAGGTTGGTGAAAGAGATAAACAAAATTGTAATGTTTATGCATGGATCTAGAACTAAAACCACTAACCTTTACTACAAGTAGAGAATATCTCTAGGTTCCTAACTATATGGTTCATTCATTGGCCCAACTAAAAAATTAGAATTATATATTGTAAAGTAGCATAATGATATCGAATTAAGAAATTGTTGTGTGGCTTCATGCTACCAATGCCCATGATGTGGCATTGTGTTGCAACTTGTATTTTCCACTAATGTTCACATGTACAAACAATATACTAGGGATCAACCATCCACAAAATGTGTTTCTCTCCTAAAAACAAATTCCCCAAAAAGCTGAAAACACTTCACCAAAAATCTTTATTAAATTTCCATGTTCTTCAATATGCACTAACACCAACATCATTAAATGGCAAATGATCTATTCGTTGGTTACAGAAAAGTGTCTAACTCAATAGCAAGCCCACATCCACCTAGCAATAATGATGAAGCAAGCAAGAAGAAAATCACAATGATGCTTGCAAGCATGGTTCCAAAATTAAAAGACACATGCCCAACAAAGTTTTGAAAACTAATTGAAAATTTTCAAGTTCCAATCACAAATAGTTTTGAAAAGTGCCACTCATTTATTCATAGGTTTATTTTACTGGTTTATTGTTTAAGGACATGTGTTTCCTCCTAAAAAGTCACAAGGTCAAATCCAAAGAAGGGTATGGTATGCATACCTCCACGGGGTCTAGAAATCTCATACACCAAATATAAATATTATATAAATATTATTATTATATAAATATTATTTATGTAAAAACATAAATATACATTTTCATCACTAAACTTTTAAATGATTTAATGTAAAAACAAAAATACATTTTCATCACTTAATATTTTTTTAAGATGATTTAATGTAAAGACAAAAATATGTTTTCATCACTAACACTTTTTTAGACTCTTTAATATATTTAATATAAAGACAAAAATATATTTTCACAAGTGTACAACTTCGCCTCCTAAATAAAGATGTATCCCTTTATCTTTTTAGGAAGAATAAAGATGAAAGCATAGATGTGTACCAAAATGCCTAATGGACTGAAAATCTGCAACGGTACAAAAGAGCGTTCTAGTATGAGATAACTCCATTCCTTGAAAATTTATTTCTTGAAAATATATATCATCAGAGAGCATTTGAGTGGGTCCAATGGTTAAGAATATGTGTTATTTTCGGGGAGGTCAGAAGTTCAAAACTGGTGGGGGTAGGGATGTTCATATTGGCTCCTTGTGACAAGGCTGGAATCACAAGGCTGGAAGGGTAGACCACCCCTGAATAGAGGTTCACTTTGGTGGGCCTCGAGACTTCTCGACCCCTGCTGAGTCACAAGTTATTGGTATATCCAACTTGCGGACTGTTAGATATATTCTTGAGAAGTTGCTGTTCCCAAGGTCAAAAAAATATATATATCACCATTCCCCACCGAAATCATGGTGAATAAAGAACTCTCCCACCACAAAAATAATTGTGAATCTGAGTCACCAAAATCATGGTGAATAAAGACACTCCGATCACAAAAATAATTGTGGGTGTGTGCGTCAAAAATAATAATGGTCAAATTAGTTTGCAAAAACGATCCTCAATTGCCTATTTGTCAAAAATTCCGGCCTCCGCAACTTCACTGGACTCGACCAAGTAACCTGTATGTCTCAAGTTCGACTCTGAGAACCTTATAGCTTGTTGCTTTGACTGGCACTTACAGCTACTCTGGTTTTATGTGTAGCTGGGCCATGGATAAGTATACGGATAAATATACGTCAGAATAAAATGGCAGTTCTTCGAGATATTCCATATATCTAATGGGTATAATTTTTTTTTATTGGCAGTTTTGTAATCAGAAATCCAAAGTCGATTCTCAATGAATGATTCTTTGAAAACCCGAAAACCCAAATTCAATTCACCACTGAAAGGCATCTTACTTTGAAGTCATAATGGTACATAAAAAAAGATGTACCGAAAGGTTGGATATGCTTGAAGGGACCATACTGTACAGTATCTTTATCTTTTCAATTACAATACACCACACCAGGATAGGGATTTCAAAACTAAACAGCCTTTCAAATTTTCCCTTACTCATTTTCAGGGTTTAAATGAAGAATGTTAACAATTATTATGATTTTTTAATCATATTTAACAAATAAATCAAATTCCATCCCAGTTCCCAGCTCACACTGCTTTATACATTTAGGGAATAACTCTGTTTCATTATCGGTTTTACGATATAGAAGGAAGTAACTTAATTGGTGGATAAATGGTGAAAATTGGACAGAAATTTATGTCATGTCCAAATCGGACATCAAGTCTAAATCTCAGGATTTTAGCATAAAACCTGTTCAAACAGTTTTTATCCATTCTAAAACGATTTAGAACAAAGAAGATTCACCTAAAAAGTTGGATTTGTCCCACCAATAAAAGTTAGCACGGTTGCCAATTAATCGACTCATATTCCGTCTATGTTTGGCGGATTGCTTATAAAATAAAATAAAATAAGAAGCTTGCCCTGGATGAACATCCAACGGCCAGTGCTCTCTCCAACAATTTCGGAACCCTAAGCACTGTCGGATGTGCATGGAGGGCCGGGTAACTCGGGGAGCGGAATGTGCGCATTAAATAGAAATTAAATTGATTAATCGAAAGAAAAAAAAGGCGAAGGAATGGATGCCAATGAAATGCATGGCCAACCGGAGACGGAATCATCGGGAATCGTGATGTCTGTCCATCCGTCATACTTTTAATATTCCACATTAAGAATAATAAAATATAATATAATTCCCCGTGAGGTACGGCAGGCTATCGCAAAAGCCAAGTTAAGGAGATATGTCATGTATAGATTTCCAAGCATATGGCATGCGGAGATTCAGATTACAGCCTCAACCGGTCAAGGTGGCAACCGGCCGAATCTGGAACTGACTTCCAGTCCAATCCAACCTCTGGTCAATCTACCGCTCGTTCCCACGTTTAAACCGGGCTGCGCCTAACTCAATCTCAACTCCAATTAAATGTGTTAGGTAGTAATTTTGACTTAATCTTCAAGTACAATTTATAATCCCTACCCCGCATGGGTTTTCACCGGGGTAAAATATCAACCTACATACCGCCGCAGTCCAACGACTCTGCCTTCCGTGTTCACAAAGAGAGGACTCTTCTTCGACCTGCCTTTTTGTCTTAAAAAAAATTGAGGTTTTTCTAGTACCCCGTGCCCGGTCATCAGCTTTTATAAATTCTTCTTTCTGTTGGTATTGCCCTATTCATCAATTGCTATAAATTCCTATTTCAGTGGCCTCTATTCTGAAATAGCAGATCAGAGGCTCTCCCTTCCTGCAGGATTATACTTGTGCGGGTGTCTGTGATTTCGTTGTACAGCCAAGATGTCTCTCTTGACGGATTTGATCAACTTGAACCTCTCTGATGTCACTGAGAAGATCATCGCTGAGTATATATGGTAGGTCTTGTTCTGCTTTTGGCCTTTTTTTTTTGTTATGGAGATGATGGATTTTGGTTCATTGATTGCATTCCCCTACTGTTTTTGGGTTTTGTTTTGATTTGGTGACTGGGGAGATGTTCGTGCAGGATCGGAGGCTCCGGCACGGATATCCGCAGCAAGGCCAGGGTAAATCTTATGACTCCATACATGTGCTTGTGATTGCTGCAATTTGAGTATTTATGTGCTTTGTTGGTATGATCCATGTTCATGGAGCTGCTAGTCCATGAGCAGCTATAGGAGAGTACTGTATCACTAGGAGTCTGTCTGTTTTTTTGTGGGCATGGGCAGGTCAGTCGGGTTGATGCATATATGCTGTGTTATGCTTAGGAAGCTAACATGCAGCATAATAACAAGGATGATTTGTCTTAGTTTGATCAAGGCATGCAATAGGGCTGGTGACATCTGATGGGAACCGTCATGAAAGATTGCTTTGTGAAACTTGTGAAACCTGTGGCAGAACATCTATGAAGAAAGTTGTTATACCTAGCTTGAAACAAATCTAATGGAAGATTGTTGTATGAAGATTGCAGCAAAACATGCTATAGGAAAGTAAATTGGAAGATTGTTATATTTAGTTTGGAGCAATGCATAGGCAAGCAACTCGCAAAGTATAGACGATTGAGGAAAACATGGATGAAAATATTATTCCATTTACTGTTGTGTCTCATGCCTGATCTAACTTTTATTTTCAGACCTTGTCTCACGAAGTTTCTGATCCCAAAGATCTGCCCAAGTGGAACTATGATGGATCCAGTACCGGACAGGCTCCTGGAAAGGACAGTGAAGTCATCATTTAGTAAGTTCCTTTTACCCGTGATTCCAAGCCGATCTGGTTCATATATTATCTTGGATAGAAACCTAAGTATCATCCGTTTTCTATGAAATCAGCCCTCAGGCTATCTTCAGGGATCCATTCCGCAGGGGGAAGAACATCTTGGTGAGTGGCTATCCCAATAAAATATTTAAAGAACTGTAAGTCGTGGATGTTTTGATTTAGTCTTAATAATTATTTGACATGTATTCATAGGGCTATTTGTGGATTTCAGGTGATTTGTGATACATACACCCCAGCTGGAGAACCTATCCCTACTAACAAGCGAGCAAATGCTGCAAAAATATTCAGCCATCCAGATGTTGTTGCCGAGGAACCATGGTATTCTGAATAAAACTGGCCTCCCTAAATTTGTTGTATTCTCTCAACTACATAGGAATACATCCTGCTGAAAATAAACTTGTTTTTGTGTAGGTTTGGGATTGAACAAGAATACACTCTTCTGCAGAAGGATGTACAGTGGCCTCTTGGATGGCCTATAGGTGGTTATCCTGGTCCTCAGGTATGAGAAACTTTCCTCCACATACCTATTCTTCTCTTGTGCTTTCTGCTGTTTTATTGCATTAAGTCAGCACTCCGTTGGTCATTGATCCTTGAGTTCATAATCACCTAGGTATATACTGTGTAGGTTTAAGGCCTATATTGTACGCACCTTATGAAGATTCTATGGGATTTGTTATGCCCAATAGTTGGTGAAAGATTCCCTAGAACTCCTCAGATAGTCCAGTGTCATTGATCTGATCACGTATGCCTTTGTCTTCTGGAATAGGGTCCTTACTATTGTGGAACTGGAGCAGACAAAGCCTATGGCCGTGATATTGTCGATGCCCACTATAAGGCCTGCCTGTACGCAGGAATCAACATTAGTGGCATCAATGGAGAAGTCATGCCCGGTCAGGTAATATTTTCTTTGAAAATGGCTGCAATCCTTATGATATTGTAAGGGGTTCAAAAGTGGTTTCACTTGAATTAACATACAATAATGATTTCATGGAACAGTGGGAATTTCAAGTTGGTCCGACAGTTGGTATTTCATCTGGTGATCAAGTCTGGGCTGCTCGTTACATTCTTGAGGTAGATTGAAAACCATCTCAGCAAATGACTATATTGCTACTTGATTGCTCTATGCTTTGGTTTATATATTTAATTATTAGTTTCTCCATGACTAATATAATTATAACCTTGTGTGCAGAGAATCACAGAGGTGGCAGGTGTTGTCCTCTCATTTGACCCCAAACCCATTCAGGTCAGTCTTTCACATATTCAGACGTTATGCTATCTCTTATCCTCTTTTTAGCATTCTGCCCAATATGATCTTTTGAAAATTCTTCAAGTTTGAAGCCTTGGGAAATTAGATAAATAGGGTTTGAAAAATGGAAAGTTATTTTCTTAATACATAGACAATGACTGTAACTTATAGTCTGGAATAAGTTCTCTTTGTATTTTGATGCCCGTATTGGTCAAAGCTTAATCTGTACCTCCTCACCCTTGATAATGCTTGGACTAATTTTCTTCACTTCTTAAACTAACTGGTCTGCATTTGTGGTTTACTCTAGGGTGATTGGAATGGTGCTGGTGCTCACACTAACTACAGGTAAGTCAGCACAGCTGCATAAAAGAATATATTGTCCTTAAAAGTCTTTCAAGTTTGATTCCAATGCTTACTATCTTTCTTTTCCCTGTCTCGACAGTACCAAATCAATGAGGGAGGAAGGGGGAATTAAAGTGATAAAGAAGGCCATTGAAAAGTTAGGATTGAGGCATAAGGAACACATTTCTGCCTATGGAGAGGGCAATGAGAGGCGTTTGACTGGCCGACATGAGACAGCAGACATAAACACATTTTCATGGGTAATTATTCAAGAGCAAGGATGATTCTAGCAGAAAATAGTGTAATAAGAACTATGTCCAAATGAACTGTAGACTCACTAGTATTTGGTTGCATCTCTTTTGTTTCCAGGGAGTTGCAAATCGTGGAGCTTCTATTCGAGTTGGCCGTGACACAGAACATGAAGGCAAAGGTTAGTTCTATGTTTCTTCAATAGGATCAATTCAACAAGCAAGCATCAATGTACCTCTGTTCACAATATTTTGCTGCACTTCATCTTCAAAATCACTAGAAACAGATTTATTAGTATTAGACACGACAATTAATAAATCTAGACAATGCCGGTGGTAACTTTCTTAAACAGTGTTTTTAGCATTTGCAATTATCTAATAGACTATACATATTGAAAATTCGATACTAAAATATCCTTTGGTTGATAGGGTACTTCGAAGACCGCAGGCCAGCTTCCAACATGGACCCCTATATTGTAACATCTATGATTACTGAGACAACCATCCTTTTGAAGTAAGAGTAACAGTGTTTACTGATGGAATAAGGATGATGATTTGATGGAAGTGTTGTTGATGCTAGTCAAATTGGGAAGGGATCCCCAATTGTTTGTGGGGAAAATTCTCATTTGAATTTCTCTGTGTGCCTAAAGCTTACTTCTGTTAATAAGAGCATTCTAGAAATAAGACTTGAGATTTAGGTTGCAGTATATTCAGTATGTAGTTTGTCCTTCAGATTTGTGTTATTCCATTAGTCTGATATGATTGGTGTGCAATTGAATTTAATGAATTCAGAAGTTCATTTATTGCTTGCTAATGTTGGGGCCATTTCTTGAGGCTTTTATTTTTGGAAACCTTGGAAGGCTTTTTGTTTCTTATGGTTAAGTAATGTTGACAATAAATACATTTTTAAGCAGAACATCCGAGGGACTTTCCTGAGTTATAATGCCCAAAATATGATAAAAGCAACTAATTAATGCACTCTCTACTTGTTTCTTGTTTGAGATGTAGTTCCAAATATATGAAAAAAACCAACAATCTATTATATTTGGTAGTGTATTCAAACAATTCTATCTAGAGTGTTTTCTAAGTGAAGTTTCCTATCAGGTGCCAACTTCAGACTGAACTGGCAACCTCTTAATTTACAAAATGGGTATTAATTAGGTTGGGTGGAATTAAGATGCAGAGCTAAGCTCTGCTCTTTAGAAGGTATATATGTGCGCCATAAATAAAATAAAAACAATATTATTGGCTTTGTCAAAATCAAGAGTCACATATCATATTTGAATGTTTGAGAAGCATGACCTTTTCGAACTAAATTCTCAAGTTTTTTTGAATGGGGAAAGTCTTTTGCATTATGAGTGAAGTTTAATCTCTGAAAAGACTTGGATTTTTTCATCTTCATGTTATTCGTGGCAGGTTTTTCTTCTGGTATTTTCCTTAAAGCAATTCAACATATTTTATTCAGCATACATACCTTAATTTTTCTCTACAGATTGCTCCAGATGAATAGACAATCCAGTAATAAATAGAAGTGCATGGGATTAGCACCTGAAAATTACAGTCAAGTCTTCTATAGTTCA
>JASDQU010687468.1:24971-36350 GCA_032191745.1 Picea mariana
TCCCCACCGAAATCATGGTGAATAAAGAACTCTCCCACCACAAAAATAATTGTGAATCTGAGTCACCAAAATCATGGTGAATAAAGACACTCCGATCACAAAAATAATTGTGGGTGTGTGCGTCAAAAATAATAATGGTCAAATTAGTTTGCAAAAACGATCCTCAATTGCCTATTTGTCAAAAATTCCGGCCTCCGCAACTTCACTGGACTCGACCAAGTAACCTGTATGTCTCAAGTTCGACTCTGAGAACCTTATAGCTTGTTGCTTTGACTGGCACTTACAGCTACTCTGGTTTTATGTGTAGCTGGGCCATGGATAAGTATACGGATAAATATACGTCAGAATAAAATGGCAGTTCTTCGAGATATTCCATATATCTAATGGGTATAATTTTTTTTTATTGGCAGTTTTGTAATCAGAAATCCAAAGTCGATTCTCAATGAATGATTCTTTGAAAACCCGAAAACCCAAATTCAATTCACCACTGAAAGGCATCTTACTTTGAAGTCATAATGGTACATAAAAAAAGATGTACCGAAAGGTTGGATATGCTTGAAGGGACCATACTGTACAGTATCTTTATCTTTTCAATTACAATACACCACACCAGGATAGGGATTTCAAAACTAAACAGCCTTTCAAATTTTCCCTTACTCATTTTCAGGGTTTAAATGAAGAATGTTAACAATTATTATGATTTTTTAATCATATTTAACAAATAAATCAAATTCCATCCCAGTTCCCAGCTCACACTGCTTTATACATTTAGGGAATAACTCTGTTTCATTATCGGTTTTACGATATAGAAGGAAGTAACTTAATTGGTGGATAAATGGTGAAAATTGGACAGAAATTTATGTCATGTCCAAATCGGACATCAAGTCTAAATCTCAGGATTTTAGCATAAAACCTGTTCAAACAGTTTTTATCCATTCTAAAACGATTTAGAACAAAGAAGATTCACCTAAAAAGTTGGATTTGTCCCACCAATAAAAGTTAGCACGGTTGCCAATTAATCGACTCATATTCCGTCTATGTTTGGCGGATTGCTTATAAAATAAAATAAAATAAGAAGCTTGCCCTGGATGAACATCCAACGGCCAGTGCTCTCTCCAACAATTTCGGAACCCTAAGCACTGTCGGATGTGCATGGAGGGCCGGGTAACTCGGGGAGCGGAATGTGCGCATTAAATAGAAATTAAATTGATTAATCGAAAGAAAAAAAAGGCGAAGGAATGGATGCCAATGAAATGCATGGCCAACCGGAGACGGAATCATCGGGAATCGTGATGTCTGTCCATCCGTCATACTTTTAATATTCCACATTAAGAATAATAAAATATAATATAATTCCCCGTGAGGTACGGCAGGCTATCGCAAAAGCCAAGTTAAGGAGATATGTCATGTATAGATTTCCAAGCATATGGCATGCGGAGATTCAGATTACAGCCTCAACCGGTCAAGGTGGCAACCGGCCGAATCTGGAACTGACTTCCAGTCCAATCCAACCTCTGGTCAATCTACCGCTCGTTCCCACGTTTAAACCGGGCTGCGCCTAACTCAATCTCAACTCCAATTAAATGTGTTAGGTAGTAATTTTGACTTAATCTTCAAGTACAATTTATAATCCCTACCCCGCATGGGTTTTCACCGGGGTAAAATATCAACCTACATACCGCCGCAGTCCAACGACTCTGCCTTCCGTGTTCACAAAGAGAGGACTCTTCTTCGACCTGCCTTTTTGTCTTAAAAAAAATTGAGGTTTTTCTAGTACCCCGTGCCCGGTCATCAGCTTTTATAAATTCTTCTTTCTGTTGGTATTGCCCTATTCATCAATTGCTATAAATTCCTATTTCAGTGGCCTCTATTCTGAAATAGCAGATCAGAGGCTCTCCCTTCCTGCAGGATTATACTTGTGCGGGTGTCTGTGATTTCGTTGTACAGCCAAGATGTCTCTCTTGACGGATTTGATCAACTTGAACCTCTCTGATGTCACTGAGAAGATCATCGCTGAGTATATATGGTAGGTCTTGTTCTGCTTTTGGCCTTTTTTTTTTGTTATGGAGATGATGGATTTTGGTTCATTGATTGCATTCCCCTACTGTTTTTGGGTTTTGTTTTGATTTGGTGACTGGGGAGATGTTCGTGCAGGATCGGAGGCTCCGGCACGGATATCCGCAGCAAGGCCAGGGTAAATCTTATGACTCCATACATGTGCTTGTGATTGCTGCAATTTGAGTATTTATGTGCTTTGTTGGTATGATCCATGTTCATGGAGCTGCTAGTCCATGAGCAGCTATAGGAGAGTACTGTATCACTAGGAGTCTGTCTGTTTTTTTGTGGGCATGGGCAGGTCAGTCGGGTTGATGCATATATGCTGTGTTATGCTTAGGAAGCTAACATGCAGCATAATAACAAGGATGATTTGTCTTAGTTTGATCAAGGCATGCAATAGGGCTGGTGACATCTGATGGGAACCGTCATGAAAGATTGCTTTGTGAAACTTGTGAAACCTGTGGCAGAACATCTATGAAGAAAGTTGTTATACCTAGCTTGAAACAAATCTAATGGAAGATTGTTGTATGAAGATTGCAGCAAAACATGCTATAGGAAAGTAAATTGGAAGATTGTTATATTTAGTTTGGAGCAATGCATAGGCAAGCAACTCGCAAAGTATAGACGATTGAGGAAAACATGGATGAAAATATTATTCCATTTACTGTTGTGTCTCATGCCTGATCTAACTTTTATTTTCAGACCTTGTCTCACGAAGTTTCTGATCCCAAAGATCTGCCCAAGTGGAACTATGATGGATCCAGTACCGGACAGGCTCCTGGAAAGGACAGTGAAGTCATCATTTAGTAAGTTCCTTTTACCCGTGATTCCAAGCCGATCTGGTTCATATATTATCTTGGATAGAAACCTAAGTATCATCCGTTTTCTATGAAATCAGCCCTCAGGCTATCTTCAGGGATCCATTCCGCAGGGGGAAGAACATCTTGGTGAGTGGCTATCCCAATAAAATATTTAAAGAACTGTAAGTCGTGGATGTTTTGATTTAGTCTTAATAATTATTTGACATGTATTCATAGGGCTATTTGTGGATTTCAGGTGATTTGTGATACATACACCCCAGCTGGAGAACCTATCCCTACTAACAAGCGAGCAAATGCTGCAAAAATATTCAGCCATCCAGATGTTGTTGCCGAGGAACCATGGTATTCTGAATAAAACTGGCCTCCCTAAATTTGTTGTATTCTCTCAACTACATAGGAATACATCCTGCTGAAAATAAACTTGTTTTTGTGTAGGTTTGGGATTGAACAAGAATACACTCTTCTGCAGAAGGATGTACAGTGGCCTCTTGGATGGCCTATAGGTGGTTATCCTGGTCCTCAGGTATGAGAAACTTTCCTCCACATACCTATTCTTCTCTTGTGCTTTCTGCTGTTTTATTGCATTAAGTCAGCACTCCGTTGGTCATTGATCCTTGAGTTCATAATCACCTAGGTATATACTGTGTAGGTTTAAGGCCTATATTGTACGCACCTTATGAAGATTCTATGGGATTTGTTATGCCCAATAGTTGGTGAAAGATTCCCTAGAACTCCTCAGATAGTCCAGTGTCATTGATCTGATCACGTATGCCTTTGTCTTCTGGAATAGGGTCCTTACTATTGTGGAACTGGAGCAGACAAAGCCTATGGCCGTGATATTGTCGATGCCCACTATAAGGCCTGCCTGTACGCAGGAATCAACATTAGTGGCATCAATGGAGAAGTCATGCCCGGTCAGGTAATATTTTCTTTGAAAATGGCTGCAATCCTTATGATATTGTAAGGGGTTCAAAAGTGGTTTCACTTGAATTAACATACAATAATGATTTCATGGAACAGTGGGAATTTCAAGTTGGTCCGACAGTTGGTATTTCATCTGGTGATCAAGTCTGGGCTGCTCGTTACATTCTTGAGGTAGATTGAAAACCATCTCAGCAAATGACTATATTGCTACTTGATTGCTCTATGCTTTGGTTTATATATTTAATTATTAGTTTCTCCATGACTAATATAATTATAACCTTGTGTGCAGAGAATCACAGAGGTGGCAGGTGTTGTCCTCTCATTTGACCCCAAACCCATTCAGGTCAGTCTTTCACATATTCAGACGTTATGCTATCTCTTATCCTCTTTTTAGCATTCTGCCCAATATGATCTTTTGAAAATTCTTCAAGTTTGAAGCCTTGGGAAATTAGATAAATAGGGTTTGAAAAATGGAAAGTTATTTTCTTAATACATAGACAATGACTGTAACTTATAGTCTGGAATAAGTTCTCTTTGTATTTTGATGCCCGTATTGGTCAAAGCTTAATCTGTACCTCCTCACCCTTGATAATGCTTGGACTAATTTTCTTCACTTCTTAAACTAACTGGTCTGCATTTGTGGTTTACTCTAGGGTGATTGGAATGGTGCTGGTGCTCACACTAACTACAGGTAAGTCAGCACAGCTGCATAAAAGAATATATTGTCCTTAAAAGTCTTTCAAGTTTGATTCCAATGCTTACTATCTTTCTTTTCCCTGTCTCGACAGTACCAAATCAATGAGGGAGGAAGGGGGAATTAAAGTGATAAAGAAGGCCATTGAAAAGTTAGGATTGAGGCATAAGGAACACATTTCTGCCTATGGAGAGGGCAATGAGAGGCGTTTGACTGGCCGACATGAGACAGCAGACATAAACACATTTTCATGGGTAATTATTCAAGAGCAAGGATGATTCTAGCAGAAAATAGTGTAATAAGAACTATGTCCAAATGAACTGTAGACTCACTAGTATTTGGTTGCATCTCTTTTGTTTCCAGGGAGTTGCAAATCGTGGAGCTTCTATTCGAGTTGGCCGTGACACAGAACATGAAGGCAAAGGTTAGTTCTATGTTTCTTCAATAGGATCAATTCAACAAGCAAGCATCAATGTACCTCTGTTCACAATATTTTGCTGCACTTCATCTTCAAAATCACTAGAAACAGATTTATTAGTATTAGACACGACAATTAATAAATCTAGACAATGCCGGTGGTAACTTTCTTAAACAGTGTTTTTAGCATTTGCAATTATCTAATAGACTATACATATTGAAAATTCGATACTAAAATATCCTTTGGTTGATAGGGTACTTCGAAGACCGCAGGCCAGCTTCCAACATGGACCCCTATATTGTAACATCTATGATTACTGAGACAACCATCCTTTTGAAGTAAGAGTAACAGTGTTTACTGATGGAATAAGGATGATGATTTGATGGAAGTGTTGTTGATGCTAGTCAAATTGGGAAGGGATCCCCAATTGTTTGTGGGGAAAATTCTCATTTGAATTTCTCTGTGTGCCTAAAGCTTACTTCTGTTAATAAGAGCATTCTAGAAATAAGACTTGAGATTTAGGTTGCAGTATATTCAGTATGTAGTTTGTCCTTCAGATTTGTGTTATTCCATTAGTCTGATATGATTGGTGTGCAATTGAATTTAATGAATTCAGAAGTTCATTTATTGCTTGCTAATGTTGGGGCCATTTCTTGAGGCTTTTATTTTTGGAAACCTTGGAAGGCTTTTTGTTTCTTATGGTTAAGTAATGTTGACAATAAATACATTTTTAAGCAGAACATCCGAGGGACTTTCCTGAGTTATAATGCCCAAAATATGATAAAAGCAACTAATTAATGCACTCTCTACTTGTTTCTTGTTTGAGATGTAGTTCCAAATATATGAAAAAAACCAACAATCTATTATATTTGGTAGTGTATTCAAACAATTCTATCTAGAGTGTTTTCTAAGTGAAGTTTCCTATCAGGTGCCAACTTCAGACTGAACTGGCAACCTCTTAATTTACAAAATGGGTATTAATTAGGTTGGGTGGAATTAAGATGCAGAGCTAAGCTCTGCTCTTTAGAAGGTATATATGTGCGCCATAAATAAAATAAAAACAATATTATTGGCTTTGTCAAAATCAAGAGTCACATATCATATTTGAATGTTTGAGAAGCATGACCTTTTCGAACTAAATTCTCAAGTTTTTTTGAATGGGGAAAGTCTTTTGCATTATGAGTGAAGTTTAATCTCTGAAAAGACTTGGATTTTTTCATCTTCATGTTATTCGTGGCAGGTTTTTCTTCTGGTATTTTCCTTAAAGCAATTCAACATATTTTATTCAGCATACATACCTTAATTTTTCTCTACAGATTGCTCCAGATGAATAGACAATCCAGTAATAAATAGAAGTGCATGGGATTAGCACCTGAAAATTACAGTCAAGTCTTCTATAGTTCAGTGTTACATTTATTGTGATATTATCGGAATTATCGTGATAATATGGTCAAAACCCACCTCTGCTATAAATCGCTATAAAGATTATTGGTCTTTTAATCTTCATTTTGCTTAAGTGAGTTTTGCCTCACACAGKTTGACCCAAAATACTASAAATTTAATGGTAACTTTAAATTCTTAAAGTAAAAGCTTAATTTTTTAACATTACCATTAATTGTTTCAGGAATTTCATATTCCATTCAAAATTAAGCTGATTTAAGAGGATTTCAGGATTGATAGGATTGCAACGTTTTCATTGGATTCTAACACGTATGAGGGTATGGGATTGGGTGTGATTGGAATTTAATCAAGAGTACCAATCCCTTTATGTACCTTGATGTTGGTGGTATAGAGTGCTGAACTCTTCTGTCACGGCCTTAACAAAAATCTACCCTTCACTCAAACCAAAAACATTGAGTTAATATGTTAAGCTTTTTCTACCATGGATTGGGGAGTTTCAAGAAAAACAGGGTGGTGTTGACTAATGTCCCTAGAGAATCCAGGTAGAGGCAAAGGTTAGACAAGAGGCAAAGAGTGATACAAATGATGAGGATCCCAATATAAGCGATGGTGGAACATTGCTCCTCATTTATGTTTTTCATTTAAATGATATTGTTCATTTATTCATAATGCTTTCTTTCAAAATTTCGACAATTTATTAAAAATATGATTTTATAATTAAAAATTAACGTATTTTAAAATATTATTTTTTTTATTAAAAATTAAATATTTTATGTATTTTTTTAGTTAAGAGAGTCATTGAAATCAGATCGGTTTGAGTCAATTGAGTCCAAGTCCAAGTTTTAAAACATTGAATTGAGCTTTGAGGACACTGACCATTTTCCATCAAGCAAACAAGGGGAAATCCGTTGTTTTCATTGTCACGATTCATCTCATGAGATCATTTATTTTTGTTTGGATGTAATTTTGTATTATCCTACGAGGACTTACGACTAAGGGCAAATATCATCATTATACATCCTATATATCAGTTTTATTTTCATATTTATGTAACAATGTATTTGTTTGATGTTGATGTTGCTTTAGAAGTTTAAAAAATTGAAAAAAAAGTGATTATTTTTGCATTTTTTTAACTTACATGATAATCTCTGGTATTTTTCCCATATTGTCGATAAATCAGTGATAACTATAAATGTAACATTGATCTATTTAGGTGGGCATATGCCAATTTTTCCAACCAAATTTAATGATCCATTCAACCAATACATTGACCAAAGGCCAATTTGGAGATATGGATGCTAACTCAATAATTTCATAGTAGCATAGAAAAACCATTTTGTTGTTCATTCTGAAATCTAATCAAAATACCCATTGAATTAGAATGAACATTGATGGGGCTTGGAGACATGATTCACTTTTTTTTTTCCAGGAGAAAATTCGCACAAAAATTAAATTAAGTAATAAWTTTTTTTTACATCCTCATAAAAATGGGCAGTAACTAAATCTACCGGACTAGACATGTCCCACTATAAAMGCAAAGCCCCCAATCAATCCTTGCCATCCCTACCAAACCTACAAGTGACACTGAAAACATTATAGGGCTTGCTTCGACCACAAAAGTTGTGAATAAAGAYCGAGTTCTCTGAATAACATAACAATGTCAAGGCCCATACTAGGAAAACCAAAACCACACAATGTCGAGATGGTTCAAGTGTTAGAAAAAGTTCAAATGGTGAGCAGGCCCCTCATTTTCTCCATCCCAGGTGAAAAAAGAAAGYCTTCCTTTTGGAGAGGAAAGTGCTCACTTTGATAGTTTATTCGCCTCCTCATTGGATTCCCTGAAGATGTGTTGAAAACTAATASTTTGGAAGGTTGTCRTCARGTCTCGAATTTTGATCTTCCACCCTTCGATATTGATAGCTTGAAGCTTCCCGTTTGAATTGAGCCAATCTATGATCACTTTGGAATCCCCCATAACCTGTAGGTGCTGAATTTCCAGGCATCTTGCAATCGAAAGAGTGGCCCACGCACCCATTAATTCGTCTTTAGTATTGGTCCCTGCTCCACAATTGATGTACCATCTATAATCCGGTGCCTCTATACACTTCATAGTACCCCCTGCCCCACAACTGGATCCCCCTGCATCTGCTGCCCCATCGAAATAGGCCACTATATATCCGTCTGAAGTATGGTTTCAATCTCAATACCTGGGGTTTGGTGTCAATTTGTTTTTTGTTGAGCGCTCCAATGGTCTTAATGACAACAGTGATCATCGAGGGTGTCTTCCCTTCGAAAAGAGCCATGTTACGCTCCTTCTAGATGTACCAGCGCATGATTAATGGAAGCATCTTGGACGTTGTCTTGTTCAATAGCCACACATCCATACAGTCGCCAATGGATTGGCCACTCCACAGGAAATTGGAATTTAGGACCTGCGTTAGAATAACCCATACTCTCTTGGTAAAGGCGCAATGGATGAGCAGATGATGGTTATCTTCTGAATTTTCTCTGCACAGATAGCACAATTCGGGGCCTACCCATCCTTTCTTAAGTAGAACGCCCCAAGTTAAAATTCTATTGTCAGCTGCTAACAAAAAAAACAAAATGATTTTTAGTTGTACACACCATTTCCAACAGTCTACCTTCCAACCGCTGCAAATCGGCATGGGTTGTGTAGAGAGAATCACGTTGTAGCAATTTGTGACAGTAAGCTCCCCAGACAGGTTGCCTCCAACCCACCTTAGTTCATCCTTGGTGTTAGTGGTAAGTGTGATCCCCTCTCCACATAAATCCTTTATATATTGTGTCCATTATGTTGCTTGTACGCCCCACAGCTCCAGCTCGTCACTCGTCCGCCATAACTTTGCAATGGTATATAGTTCACACGCCTTCGAAGCTTGGGCAAGTGTTGTCACCTGTCTACAATTGAGCGTTGCAATAAGTTCTTTGTTGAGGAAGGATCTCTTTCCCATGCCCAAAATCCTGTCACGCCCGATAATGATTAGTTGTCCAGCTCCAGGGCACCATGTGATCCAATGACTGATAATCAGGAGCGAGCGAAGGAGGCTTAACCAAAACCTTGAAGTTGAAGAGTACTTATGAGTTGGCCTTCTGAACCAATTGATAAGAGTGGCGTTCTGAAGGTATTTATCCCTTATTACACGATGCCATAGACTCTCCTGCGTTAATACATGCCACAGAGTGACAATATTCAATGCCAAATTGAAATGATTGAGGTTGCAGATACCCCGACCCCCATTCTTTTTGGGTCTTGAAAGAAACTCCCATCTACAGAGGTGATACCGTTGACTATCCAGGTGACCATTCCATAAAAAGTGAAACATCAATTTTCAATTTTTTGTTAAAACCGAGCGAGGCAATGCTTCCATGGACATCTAGTAAACTGTTTGGTCTTCCAAAACAGATTTAACCAATATATATCTCCCACCCAGTGAGAGCCACCTGTTGCACCATAGGTCGATTTTATTAGTAACTTTGGATATAAGCCATCCCCAATCTGCTGCACGGTGTGCTCCAGTGTTCAAGAAATATCCCAAGTAACAGAACCCGTTGGAAAGATCACTAAATGAATAATGAAGGATAGATTTGAACTGGCCCAGTTCATGATCCGAGAGGCCTGCAAAATGGACAATTGATTTTGATAGGTTCACCGCAAGACCAGAGGCTTTACAGAATTGACTAATCAATTTGTCGATCTCTCTCCATTCCAAGAGGGTTGCTTTGGACATAATGAGGACATCGTCCACAAACAAAAGATGAAGGATTTTGGTCAATCTAGCAACCTTAATACCTGAAATAACTCCGAAAGCTAGATTGTTCTTCAATAATAAGCTAAKGCCCTCCATTACTAGTATGAAAATGAGAGGTGATAAAGGGCACCCTTGCCTAACTCCCCTTCCGCTTCTAAAAAAGTCTGTAGCCTCCCCATTAATTAAGACAACAAAGGACGAATAAGTGATGCAAGACATGATCCAATTGGTCATATGTAACCCTTTACCAAATTTGAGGAGGATCATTCTAAGAAAGTCCCAGTCAATACAATCGTAGGCTTTCTTTAAGTCCCGTTTTAAGACAAGGGCTTTTAACTTCTTCTTATTAATACTATGAAGGCTTTCATGAGCTGTGTCGATTACATCTTGTATACGCCTGATCTAAAAATGAAGAAGACTTGAAATACATGAAATTATTTGCAATGTAAATGTTATGTGTTTAAAGAAAAAGGATCAGTTTGCAACACATAGATTAAATGATTACTTATGCAAATTACACATAGACAGCAGCGTAATCAATGAACATAAGCACATAAACACAGCAATTGATAAAGGAGTTCACCCCTCTCATGGGCTACATCTCCTGGTCCAACTTCCAATGAATCATTATTATTAATTGCTCAAAAGTGCTCAAAAACATGTCTTACAATGCTCAAACTGACAAACCGACTGCTCCAATAGCTTCAGAGCGTCCAAAAACCCCTGTCTGGGTTCTTTTGGCACCTCAATCGGTCGAAAAACGAAGAAGTTAGGCCTTCTGGAAGTCTCCCTCTTCAAGCTCGCTGTCTCTGCATCTACAAATTGCACCCTTTCTATTGAACCTGGCTCACATGAAATTTAAAGCGTGAAAACCCAGCACCGGGCACAACTGCGCCAACGGTGCAAACCATAGGACGGTTAAGGGCGCGCCAGCCCCTAACCGCCTAGGCACTTGGGCATATGGGTCATGTGACCATTCGTATGGGAAAAAAGTGGTTAAACCGTTACCAAACAATGTAACTCCCTCCGTGCTCCAGGTCGTGGGCATATGGTGTATGACATGGAACCATGGCTAAGTGTTAAACCCCGCGCCAGCGGTTACAACCGCGCGCATATACATTATACTATAGTCATATGCTTTGAAACAAAACCATGGGTTATGTAATATGAACTCCGCGCATTCCAACTGTCGGCTATACCATATATGGTATGGTCACATGTGAATACAAATGACCGCGGGTCGGGGCTAAGCCCCGACCCGTCCCCCCCGCCATTCAATACATAGTGCGAATT
>JASDQU010687468.1:38712-49856 GCA_032191745.1 Picea mariana
CCATTTCCGTCTGGAGTCTTGTCACCACTGCCTCCCTTATGCATTGAAGGGTTGGAGCCTTCACCTTGCGACACTATGTTCCTTTCCATCAAGATCTTCATCATATCTCTCAACTCCATGACAGCCTGTCTGAGATCTTCATTTTCTGCAGGAACACGTTCATGACTTTCCGCACAAGCCATGCTTGGTGAATGTCCCCCTGAAACTTGTGGTGATGGTATATGCTTCCTCCTTGTCGGATGAGAACTTGGCTCCACAAGTTGACCTTCTCCTCTTGTGAGTTTCAAGCTTGTGAGCATCATAAAAAAAACTTGCAAACAATCAAGTCTTCAAAAACCAGTGCTCTAATACCAACTTGATCTAAAAATGAAGAAGACTTGAAATACTTGAAATTATTTGCAATGTAAATGTTATGTGTTTAAAACAAAAGGATCAGTTTGCAACACATAGATTAAAGGATTACTTATGCAAATTACACATAGACAACAGCATAATCAATGAACATAAGCACATAAACACAACAATTGATAAATGAGTTCACCCCTCTCATGGGCTACATCTCCTGGTCCAGCTTCTAATGGATCATTATTATTAATTGCTCAAAAGTGCTCAAAAACATGTCTTACAATGCTCAAACTGACAAACCGACTGCTCCAATGGCTTCAGAGCATCCAAAAACCCCTGTTTGGGCTCTTTCGGCACCTCAATCGGTCGAAAAACGAAGAAGTTAGGCCTCCTGGAAGTCTCCCTCTTCAAGCTTGCTGTCTCTGTATCTACAAATTGCATCCTTTCTATTGAACCTGGCTCACACGCAATTTAAAGCGTGAAAATCCAGCACCGGGTGCAACTGCGCCAACGGTGCAAACCATAGGACAGTTAAGGGCGTGCCAGCCCCTAACCGCCTAGGCACCTGGGCATATGGGTCATGTGACCATTCGTATGGGCAAAAAGTGGTTAAACCGTTACCAAACCGTGTAACTCCCTCTGCGCTACAGGTCGCGGGGATATGGTGTATGACATGGAAGCATGGCTAAGTGTTAAACCCCGCGCCAATGGTTACAACCGCGCGCATACACATTATACTATAGTCATATGCTTTGAAACAAAACCATGGGTTATGTAATATGAACTCCGCGCATTCCAACTGTCGGCTATACCATATATGGTATGGTCACATGTGAATACAAATGACCGCGGTTCGAGGCTAAGCCCCGACCCGTCCCCCCCGCCATTCAATACATAGTGCGAATTCAAATACATTTAAACACACTTATGTAACAAGGAACAAAGAGTGGTGTAATGGTCAGGCAGATGTTTGTGAAGGTTTATGCGGTGGGGAGGTCCGGGGGTTGAACCCCACGACCTCCAAAACATTTTACATACAACTAATTAGCCAATTCTGGGGTGCCACGTGGCAGCCCATGATTGGGCCACGTGGCACCCAATCATTGACCAACAAAACTGCGACGTGTCGACATCTGATTCGACCATGCCAACCAACCAGATTCTGCCACGTCACTTCTGTACGGTTTGTACGGTCCTGCCACGTCAGACTGTACGGACTGTACAGTCAGCACCAAAATTTTTGCCTGTTTGACTTGACGAACAGAACGCTATATCTTTCGCTCTCGACGTCCATTTGAGACGAAACGAGTTGCGTTGGGTTCACAATGACGAGACCTACGCTCTCGTCCGGTTTGAAGCGATTCCGAGCACTTTGAATTTTTTGAGCAAAATTTGATCCCCTGATCAATGCCTACCTTTCAGAAAGCCCATTTGTTCAATTGAGATTGACTTAGACAGGAAAGGTTTAATGCGATTGGCAATAACTTTTGTTATTAACTTGTAGCACAGGTTGCACAGGACAGTAATCTTTTACCATTGCTAAGAGATCCTCCCCGACTAGCTCAAAGAAGTGTATCAAAAACTCTGACTTTTTTCCCTCTCACAGTGAAATAGAACCGATTTCAATTCCTCCAAGGAAACTGGGTTGTACAATGTGCTCGATTCTTCTTCATCGACCATCAGTGGAAAGAAGTCTATCAGCTTACATTGTTCGTCTATGTTCATTGTGGTTGATGCCCTGTAGAAATGCTTAAAGTATTCCACAGCTTCATTTTTAATGACAACCTGATCCGTGACCGAGTTGCTTGCATCCCTTTTGATTTCCCAGATATGCTTTTTAACTCTGTTGTAGCTTTCGAGCTTATGAAAATACTTGGTGTTCTTGTCACCACCAGCCAGCCAAAGTGCCCTGCTGCGTATAGGCCAATGCTCTTCCTCTTTTCTTAATAGCTCATTTCTATCAACTTCCAAATGCCGCAGTGATGTCTCAGCTCCATCATTATTATGGTCTTCACTCAGAATTTTAATGAAGTCTTTAATCTCTACTTCGATCGCACTCAGATTAGCTTTGTTTTTGGTCTGCAAGTCTTTATACCAGCTTTTGGTAAAAAAAAATTAAGTCTTGTAACTTCAAAATAAAAATGTAAAAATTAGGTAAGCAGTCAGGTCCAACTTTAGAAGCTTGAGTTGTAGCAGAGGTATCAGAGATGTGTTCTAATACTAATCATAGAATGGAAACGATTTTGAAGTTGTTACATTAGAAAGTGTTTTCCCCAAGCTACTAGTGTTTACCAGGAGTAGGTCCCTGCTTCCAGTCAAATTTACAGCCACTTGTGAGTTGGCTGCGGTGATATTGGGTGAACCAGCGATATTATCTACTTGCCAGAGGGCCCTCTGAGCAGCTCCATAATATTTTACCCACCTCAACTATAGCATTTGATGTGAGACATTGAACCAAAGGTTTGTTAGGTAGATTCAAGAGTCAATCGTCTTACCCACTGGTGTTGGAAAGTTGTCACCGGGATTATTTCATATTGGTCAACAGCAGGAGTGGTTTAATTTAATTTAATCTATACATCAATCCCATTTTGCTTATCCCGACTTTTCTCCTCTACTCTACGGCCCCGAGTTTAATTTCGCCTATCTATGAAAAATGCTACCAAATCTTCCTCAAGCATTTACAGTAGTTAAACTTTCAAGGTCTCGGTATGGGCGAAAGATGCCAAAAGGCCTGATTCGTGGAATGTTGAGAAGGAAGGATACATTAAAGTCAAGTCGTGCAGAGAAGGGCAGATAAGGTGATGGACACAAATACTGGTTTTATAGTACAGTTGTCTGTACCTGCTTTTACTTTGCCAGGGAATCGTTCTTTATTGTTTAATGGTTTTCCACTGCAATTTCGTCTGATTCCTCCACCTGACTCAAGCTTTGGATTCAGTCACTTTCATAGGTATTTATACAATAGCTTCCCTGTGGACTCACCTAACTCTAACGTCATATAGCCGTCTTCTCCGAGTTCGTTCGTTCTAAATAAAAATTATAAAATATTTTATAAATTAACATGGGTGGGCGCGGTAGCGTGTTTAACTAATAAAGTTGCCAAACACCAATTTTATAAATAAATACCTTGTCAAATAGTGTCTATTACCCTAGGCGTTTTTGCATTTTCTGTTGGAATTTGGTTATATAAATTTGGGTAAAATCACATTTTTCTGTTGAATGTATAAATGAATTTCGTTTGCTGAAAAACCTCTAGAGCACTTGGATTATACACAATTAATCACTCAAATTTGCAAATCCAAAAAAATCTCTATGGATTTTTAAATTAAAAATATGGCAGGAAAAAAGACAAAACTTAGAACATTTAGACTATGGCATTCCCCAAAACTCTAACCTCTTTAAAGTGGAAGTTCTATAAATTTATTGCACTTCAATGTAGATTCATCATGAGGTGTAGTTCTAGTAGTCAAGAGGAAAAGTTGTTTTCTCTCCTACTCAAATTCAAATCCCACTTTGTGAGAAGGTAAACTAATCGTATTATGAATTTGAAATTCTTCAGAGCACACACTCTCTCCTTGGTGCCATTTAAGTGGGTCCCATGGAATGTGGACAATTTTAAAATATGTGCATCATCACTAATGTCTACTTAATTATTACAACCCTCATGACTTGAAAATTTACCAGTCTATATATATATATATATATATATATATATATATATATATATATATATATACACACACACACACCTTAATATTAGATTATATATATCTATGTGTGTGTGTGTGTGTTGAGCCATTTAGCACTCTTGAAAAGTTGGAGGTTGGAGCTTTTGTGTCACTGAGTAGGATGATAGGTTTCACATTATCTTCAATACAATGTGACTGAATCACCATAATGACACTTCCTTGGATAACCTTGAACGATAATTACTCCACTTCAAGTTAGCAAAGATTGCAAAATATGTGCATCATTACTGATGTCTACTTAATTATTACAACCATCACTACTTGAAAATTTACCAGGGACACAAAAGCTCCAACCTCCAACCAACTTTTCAACACTGCTAAATGGCTCAACACACACACACAGATATATATAATCTAATTTTAAGGTGTGTGTGTGTGTGTGTGTGTGTRTGTGTGTGTGTGTGTGTTTGTTGAGCCATTTAGCAATGGTTGAAAAGTTGGTTGGAGGTTGGTAGGATGATAGGTTTCACATTAAAGTTGGTTGGAGGTTGGTAGGATGATAGGTTTCACATTATCTTCAATAGAATGTGATTGAATCACCATAATGGCACTCCCTRGATAACCTTGAACAATAATTACTCTAGTTCAAGTGGTAGAGAATCATGATCACTAAGGATACCCTCCATTAATCGAGGCATGATCGAGTTAGMAAAGGTTGCAAGACCTGTTTGTGGACTTGCAAGTTGTATGTTGCATATTCATGCCCTGTGGAGATTGGATAGTGGACACAAAAGTTAGAATACAGTCTATTATCCAACTGTCCAAAAGATGCATGTAGCTGACAATTGCATGTCAAATTTCAATAAATCTCACCTTCCAGTCGTCAAAACAAATCCTACACGGTGTGAGAGGGAAGAAAACAACGTTGAAGAAAGAAAAATCAAGAATTTTTCCTGCATGCAACTACCCAAATAAATTGTCTCTATAGCTTGATAGACACGTTATTTCTAGTCGTTTGTTCCCTACAAATTGACCTGATCTCACTACTGGTTCCTCAACCATTGCTCTTAAGTCACTTGTTTTCAATGGCCTTGCAAGGGTTAGGGGCCACATTGGTCACTCATTGCCCAATGACATGCATGTAGGCTACAACGTGGTGATTCTTGAACAATGAATTCAATATGAATATGAGTTACATATTTAAGCATTTTCCATCTCCTTGTAGGTTGTAGTTATCTTGGCATCATTACACGCATCTTGTTAGTGTTGGTAGATTAATCGTGTACTGGGTGATTGGATCAAGGAGGAATTAAGGCATAGAAAGAAATTGAAACCTCTTGTTTGGTGTGTTTCAAAATTCAAACTTTTTGTAGTCTACTATATGTGCGCAATGTGTTTCAAATTATGTACTACAATGACATTTCAAACGGCCTGAAATAGGTAAGGCTCTAACACTCGAAGAATGTAAAAAGCAATTTATTTATTTATTTGTATACTCCTTTCCCAAATATGTCTTTCAAATAGGAACCCATAGGTTATCCACCTATCAAGATAACTTGTCAAGCTTTATGAAAGTCCAAATATACCTGGAGTTATGTGCAAATAATAGGATGAATTCATTACCTTTGAAATTGTTTCTTGAAATGGATTGCTTCATGTTTTAACTAGAAAATATGAATTTTATGGACATGCTTATCCCATACCTAATTACTTTCATATTTTTATTATATAAGTATTACATAAAGAAATGTCTTAAAGAAAAAATAATGAACCTTCTATCAAAAAGTTCTTTGGATGGTCTACTACATCATAAGTTTCATCATCTAATAAAGAGGAACATAAATTTGATTTGAATGAAGACTTGGGTATAATAAAGAATGTGATGGAGAATTTCAAGGTGAAGAATCTAACACTTAAGGAAAAAAAAATTGAAAGTAAAATGAGAGTTTCATGAGGAATGGAAAACTAAGTAGAAGTGGTTGAAAGAGACAAAACATGAAGGAAAAATAGTTATGAAATGCATATACTATGAAACACATGAGGAAACTGGACCATGGGGGATTGGTATTGGTTGCTCTACCATGCAATGCGATTCACTAGTTGTTCATGTCAATTCAAGCATCCATAAAATTTCATAAGCAAAATGGATATATGGAAATGAAAGGAAACAAAACCTATTACAAAACACAAAGCATGCATTGATGACAAGAACAAGCAAAGAGTCATCACAACTATGATATTGGTTTATTGGGTTGTGCAAGAAGATTTACCCCTATAAAATATGAATCCTTTTGTCTGTTTATAATGTCCTTACAAACACAAAACATGCAAAAGAATAAATATTACACATCATATACAAATCACATTGTTGCAAAATATTTCATTTTTGCTATATTTGAGTATCTTAAAGAGGTACAAACTGCAAGCATGTTGTATAGTCATTTCTTCATTGATGTTAGATGAAAGTATAGATCATAGTTTAGAGAAACACCTTGTGGTTTATGCCACATTTCTAGTCTCACAAGTGTTGGGGCTTCCAATTTCACAGTTTTTAAAGAAAATAAATGTTTGTGATGGAAGAGAGAAAACAACAGATGATGCAATTAATTGACAATGATTGGCCATCTAGAATTCCATCCTAGATGTCTTCTCTTACGAAAATTTTTCTCCTATGGATATGGKTTAAAGCCACAACAKAGCGATGACCTTCAAAGAGTGAACTCAATCCCCATAATCGCAACCAAGAAATYTTATAACTAACTAACTAACTAACTAATAGTCAGAAATAGAGAAGCATACTAGGTTCACAAAGTTCAATGCCGATACCATGGCCAAAACCTTTCACTTCAACGTTCCCTCCCAATAGTCCCTTTGATCACCTACAAATAATCAAGTTGACAACTAGAAAGSGGTAGTTACAAGATAACTAACTCTCATAAAAGATGATTGAAAKAAAATGAATTAGTGTTCTAGGAAATTGAATGCTTAAACATAAACGTCATACACTAAAACACAAATAATTGACGGGGAATAGATCTTTTTATTAATGAACAACAAGACAAAGGTAGTTACCACCTGTATCTACCGCGACACTGTCATAGAACTGAACTTTAGGTCCCTCCACCCAGGCCATTGACAATAAATAGTACCTTCAACTCCAATGCTCGAGCAAGTCCAAAGAAGAGGAATGGATTCTTTTTGACAAGATATGAGGAGCAAGGAAGGCTGGAAACAAGGGTTTCTAGGTTTGAAGGAATAAATCAACAACAAGGGACAAAGGGCTTGCAGTCAGGATAAGAAAATGCCAGTGTTATGATGCTTCAAGTATGATTGTTCATCTCCTCTAGTTCCATGATCATTTTATACCCTCTCCAAGTGGTTGGAGTGGTTACATACAAATGTGAACCAGGTGAACCCTTGAGCCCTGCCCAAAAATACACAAAATATTAATTTTTTGAGCCAAATTAAGGTGTACGCGCCCTGCAAAGGAGAAACATGCATATGTACGCGACTTGCATAGATAGTAGGACACATATATGTCAAAAAATTATGTTTTTTTATGAATCTAGAGGAGGAAAAGGGGGATTAAGGTCTACAAGGGGGAAAGGGAAAGGCCAACATGTCATCAATGCATATGTGGTGACAATTGATGTTATAATAGATTCCCCCTAATATGTGAGGTCATAATAACAACCAATGGATGGAATACATTGTAAATCGAGGAGGTGAGAAAGTAGTGGGCCCTGGTAGAGGTTACCAAAATTTGATCCAAAAACATAACCTACAACATAAAACAAGTAAGAGTACTCTCTTCTCAAGGTGGGCATACTCATACTGAGAAATGAAAAAAATATGGCCACCAAATCAAGTACACTGTGGATCCATGAAATATGTATTTAAAGAAACAATGATAATGGCCACAAAAATGAATACATAATGGATCCATGTCAAAAGAGATCATAGCCACGAAAAAGATACACAATGGATATATATCTCAGAATCAGAGGAGGATATCTGAAAACAAGAGCTGAACAAACTGGTCCACCATAAGTACCAATATCATAGAGAGGAATTGGTACTATCCAATGCAACTTGGGAAATGCCATAAAAAAGGTAATATTACTATAGACTCGAGGTCTTCAAATCAAACCATTGATGGTACAAGTCTACATTATGTGAATAGATGTGCTGAAGTCGAACACACTAAGAAACTATTTGATTACCAGTCTATTATGCCGGGTATCACAACCTCCCTTTTTCTTGTATTTTTTCTTGTAAAGCCTTCCCTCCAAGAAAATGGGACCCTTTTGTTTTCTATGAGAGCCTCTCGACTTGGAACGTTTCCCTCAGTTTTATCCTTGTTTTCTCCCTCTCCTAGCATATCAATGTATTTTGGTTTTGGTTTGGATTGAATCCCTATTTTCAATACTTGGATAGATGTTGAAAGTCATTTTGGTGATTGGGAAAGTTTTCACAAACTCCTCTGGTATACACCGAAGGAGTTCCCTTCAAGTACTTTGGTGCTAATCAGAGAGCTTCCCACAAATTYCTACGAAACACTATTTTAACAGTTGGATGAATTAGTGCTAACTCCTYCGGTTCAACTGGAGGAGTTCCCATATTCTCCTCCAACACACRYTGCACACTTCATGTTAGAACCCATGGTGTGCCTAGAGMAATTCCTTATAACTCTTCCCGGACAAAAAGGTTACACYGACATACTTTGCATTAACGTCTCTGGTGTACAATAGATACTTTCCCACCATKTTCTCCAGTGTTAAGCCCTAAATCGTGGCACATTACCCCTTAATTGGGGYATATTACATTAGTATTGTTATTTTATYTATGTCGTCTTGTATCCATTAGTTGTAATTGTACCTCCTAGTCTCCTATATATACCAAGGAGACCTTTTCATTTGGAATCATCTTTTATTTGTGAATTCATGTGACATATAAGGATGTTTCCCCCTCGAAGAGGCTTATTATCTAAATTCCTCTCTTTGTCAAGGCRTGGAGTACTTATTYTGAGATTTTTATGCTATTTTGATATCTAGTTCTTAACATTTGATTTCAGAGCTAGACAATCCTTGGGACTGACTTCTTCAAAACAAGTCTTCTTGGCATTTTCGCTACAATTTTTTTTTTTTTGGAAGGTTTCGGGATTTGGAATTTATATGGTGTAGAGGATACATATAGAGCTAACTTGGGTCCAAATTTCAGATCTCGGCTYGTTATATTTTTGGAGATACATTCTTTTCAAGTTAGGGTTTTTTACTAGTCCCGAAACTAGTCTGAAACAGGTCTTCTTGGAATTTTCACTCCCAATTTTTTTCGTCTTGGTTTCAGGTTCTGAATTTTTTACAGTACGAAGGTGTAATAGTAAAGTACAGTGTGTACAAATTTCATCCCTTGATTCTCTGTACTCGGAAATCTATTCTCTGAGGAAATTAGGGTTTTTGGCTGGTCCAGATTTCAGTCTAAAACAAGTGTTCTTGGGAAAAATGTTATATCGGAAGCTATAGAACTACAAATCGAGTGATACATATTCCATTGGTTAGGTTACAGGAAAAAGTTTCTCTGGTGCAAATTTCAAGTTCTGAAGTGAAGACAATGACACGCGACAGGCCGTATGTTGATATTATGGTAGTTGCGGGCGGTATTTACCTCCACGTGTAAACTTGGCGAGAATAGAATATTCCGGGAAGCAAGAAGAAACCCTAATTAGTTGGCTAATAACCCTAGAAGACAAGTCAACTCAAGAGGATAATTTGTATTAGGTTATTAACCTCCAAGAGAAGAAGTCGGCTAAAGGAAATATTATATACTAAGTAAATATGCACTCAGAATGAGAAGTCAGCCTAGGCAGTTTGCCAGTTTTAGTATAAATACAAGAGGCTAGTCTTCATTCTAGCAGGCATTCTCAGAACTGCAGAAACAACACTTATGCGCACTGCAGTTGGCCAGTTTATGCGCAAGTTTGTAGGAGAGTTGTTGTTGCAGCTGTTGCAGCTAGCATATTTTAGTTTTGGCTTGGACTCTCTCTTGGTTATGGTTTGGACTCTCTGATCAACTCTTGTTACTCCTATTTGGTGCGCTATCCTTGGAGAGAGGTGCACTATCTTGTTTGGCTATCTAGCCTAGGGTTTTCTTCCAGAATGATTCTCTGTCAAGGTTAAGGTGCTCGGGGGTGGCTTCAGCCTATGGTTGGGTGACAATAGTGATATTGTCTATGGTTAAACGAGCACATTCATTATATTCCAATAGGTTATGGGCCCACACCTCCTTCATTCATTCTAACCACTAGAAGGGAGCATAGCCATAAGGATACTAAGCTCGTTGAAGAACTGTCGCTAGGGTTTCTAGTAGGAGCAGTTACCAAAGCACTACCGCTAGGGTTACTAGCAGTTGCAATTGCAGAAACCCTAATCCTCTTGTTGAGGCACCTTAAGTGAAGGGATTGACCTAATTTCCGGATAGACTAGTGCGCCCTAGCCTAGTGCATCTCTTGGTACTCTCAACAAGCTAAGACGTCAAGGTTGAGTTTTTGGTCAAATCTAGGGTTGACCAAGTCAAGGCAACCATGAGTTACTCTACGAAGTCAGAAAACAAGTTAGATGGGGCGTCTAACTTCAGAGAATGGAAGACAAGGATTGATCTCATCCTTGCCAAGAATAAAGCGTTGGATATTGTGAAAGGAAAGACTGTGGAACCAGAGTTTGAAGAAGGAAAAGAAAAGGAACCGCAGAACGTTGCAGTTATGGAGAAGTTCAAAGACAGTGACATCAATGCCATGAGTATCATAGTGGATTCTATAAAAGACCACCTGATACCCTACATCTCCCATCTTGATTCATCTAAGAAGATGTGTGATGCCCTAACAAACCTCTTCTCAGTTAGAAACATTGGACAAGTAATGAGTCTGAAGAATGAGCTCCGTGACATGAAGATGAATGATTATAAAAACATAAAATCATACTTTGTGAGAATCTCTCAGTTAAGAGATCAACTACAAGCTATTGAAGAAATCATCTCCGAGAAGGAACTGGTAAATATAGTACTCAATGGTCTTCCCAAGACATGGGATGCATTTTTCGCAAGTATGAACACAAG
>JASDQU010687469.1:17024-38448 GCA_032191745.1 Picea mariana
GTCTCCATCTTTCATCCTCAGGTTATACAGCTTCTTTTGTAGGAACAATTTGTTTACCAAGGACTTATACTAACACAAATTCCCCAACTTATCCCATAATGTCTTGGCTATAGCTTCCCCTAACACAATCAGTAATATTGAATCTAAGAGGCACAACCAGATTTTTCTCTTCGCCTTTCGATCCAACTTTTTCCAGTCTTCTTCTAACGTTCATATAGGTGTAATACCTAGATCTACAAAAATCCATTGATCTTTGTCTGCCAATAGATCTTCCATCTTGAGCTTCCACATCTCAAAACTTTTCCCATTAATTTTATTGATCTCTATTTTTGAACTACTCATCATTTCTTTTCACCTGAAGAATTAATATCGCAGATCTCCCAGTGTAACAAGGCTTATCACAAACCCAAGCCAAACCCTTAGACACAAAGGCATCCCCCTAAAGCCAATAACAGCTCTTATACCAAATATATAAATTTCAACCTTGTACAATTAATTACTACAAACAGATTCTTAATAAAAATATAAAAGATACAATGGCACACACACACATTACACAAAGATTTTTACCCTAGAAACCCAAACTAGGAAAACCACAAACCTGTTTAGAGTTGCACCTCTAATATTCTCTATTCATCATCCTCTTAATTGTTTATAATACAATATACATATAAGATCCTATAGAATCTTAACCCCTAATCCATTGAACCAGATTAGTCAACAACCCTAATTTCTTAACTGGAATCAGAAAACCATTGGAAAACACCATGTGCCGAAAAACCGCCAAAAATAGACGCAAAAAATCACCAAGAAACGGATGCAAAAAACCACCCAAAAAACATTATTTGGGGGGCTCTACCCCCCTGTTCCCATATCAATGTATAGTACATGGGACCAATCTTGCAAAGAATATAACACATGCCCAACAAGGTTTTTCTTAGGTATTGGGTTTGTAGAAAAAGTTGTAAGGTTAGATTGTGACAATCAAAGCTCAAACTTTTTGGAAAATGATCTAGCTTATCATTATAATAGAAAGCACATTGATGTTTAGTATCACTTTGCGAGAGACATGATTGAAGACAAGAAGGTGTTACTAGTGAAGGAAGACACTTTGAATAATATTGTAGATTCATTGAGAAATTTTGTAAGCATTGAGAAGTTCTCTTGGTGTGAGAGAAGCAATGGGAATTGTTGCCTTGAATTTTTGATAATGTAATCCTCGGGCCCCTTATATGCAAAGAAAACAACAAGTGGCATAATGTTAGTATGTTTTATATTCTTTTCATGGTTAACCCCACACACAATGCATATGCACTTGGTGCAGTGGGGGGGTCACAAGGGGGTTTCATGGGGGGCGGAGCCCTCGATATTTTTGGGGTGGTTTTTTGGTCTATTAAGCAAGATTTTGGCACATGGTTTTTCAACCCATGGTTTTCTAATTCAGGTTAATGAATTGAGGTTGAATCTAATAAAGTTCAACGGATTAATTTTTTGGATTCCGCATAGTCATATCTAATAAAGTTCAATGGATTAATTTTTTGGATTCCACATAGTTAGAGGTGTGGCCCTAAACATTTCTTGGCTTTCCCAATTGAGCGTTTCTAGGGTAAATTTAAGAGTATTGTATGAGAATAATATGTTTCCTTCTATTTTATAAATAATATTTGCATACATTTCTATATTGTAAAGGTTTAGAACCTACAATATTGCATTTTCCATCAGTTTCAAGCTCCAAAAATTCAAAGTCATTCATGCCACAATTTTCACCAGTCGTTGGTGTGAGATATGAGTGTAGTCGATCGTAGGTATTTCTTGGGAAATTTACATAACTTGTATATTCAGTCATTCAATTCAAATAAACCAACAAAGACAATAACAATGTTGTTGTGCATGTCCTTCACAACAAACCCATCTAGCCAAAACTCTACGTTCATCCCAGTTTGGCTTAGTTGGGGTATTAACAACAAATTTTCACTCATATTAGATACATAATACACATCAATGATCACACCATTATGGCATTCAATATTTTCACAACCAACAACATTAAGTGCTTAATCATATACTACAAATATTTATTTATTTGTGGTTTATTTTAAACAAGAAAAGAGAAAATCATCCTTAGCCATGTGATGGGTGAATCTGGAGTTAGTTATCCATTCACTTTGACAAGAATGAGCATGTGTAAGGCTTGAGAAGTTCTAAGAGAAAACATATATTTATCTTCATTTCTTTCTAAGTTTGGTTATATAGGTTAGTCGATATTCTAGTTCACGTGTCTCCTTCAAGTTTCTTCACTTTCTCCTATGGGTTCTTGGTCTTCCTCCAACCAACCTTCTCCATATTTCCTAATATTCCACAATAGTTAAAGATATTTGTATGTTTTCCTTTCTTAGTCGAATTTCGGTCATCATTCTTCTTATTATCAATATAATTGACATGATATTCCATCTCCTATTGACCTCTTTCTTTGTAATTTTATCAATCTTTTCCCTTTAATGAATGGGCTTATTGCTTGATCTCAAGATTCCCTTCATCAGGAAATGTTTTGGTGCTTTAATCATTAAATAAACTGAAGAGTCAAAATTATAATCATTAACATCATCTTTCTTGGAGGTCCAATCGGCATAGAATGTCGAACAAAACACATCATACAAATTATTTAGATTCATCAAGATCAGTTCTATGAACTAGCCATCCTTCTTGGGAAAACATTTTCCACATTCAACCAATTTAATTGATGTTCCTTCACATGGGCCAAATAATGGTCAATTCTTTCAAAAGATAGAGGATCTATAGGCATTATCTCTTTTTTAATCTACATGAGTTTCCTTTCATCAATTTTATTGAATAAAAATCATTCAAGAAGTGGATCCCACTTATATGAAATTGAATATCCCTATATATTTAGGTAATTTTGACTCATACAACCTCATCCTTATTCCCATAGATGGAAAAATTCTATTGGTCTTCCTTTGGAAATGGAACCATAGTTTTTGTAAATTGCCACAATGCTTTACTCTTCAATGTTGTTTCCATATCTTGTGCCCAAATTCCATAGTGGTCATTTAGGACCATAGGCTCTGTCTTGGAATTCATAATGTCAATCTATTGATATAATCCTAGATTTAATCTTCAAGTTAAAACCCTGAGTCAATCTACCACACAAATATAAATCATCAGGAGCACTGACAACCTCCACAATATTTCTAAACAATAGGCTATATCTCAAACCACTATGTCTAATACCATGTCATCTAATTACAGGATTAGGTAGATCATATAGATAGTAATATAATCGATAAGTTGCATCTAAAGATGCCATTACAAAACTTAGGCACAATTGGGTATAGCTCAACATACAAAGAAGTGTAAGAAACCAAAATGTTTCCATACACATACATTTTCACCATGACATCATAAATTGACCCATAGGGTGATCCTATATAGCACCAAGATGTAACCAAAACTTTTGAAATGAGGAAGATGAGGTCCACATAGATTGGATAGGGATTAGAAAAAACTTCTTAATTTCTACTTTATTATGTGAACTAGACCTTTGTTTTATTCTAACTACTCAACCAATTAAATACTTATTCGACCATCCAATTCATCCCATTGTCAAATCCTTATTCAACCACCCAGTTGTCTCTCCTAGTCGACTATAGATTGTTGACTAACTATCTCTAGAATATCTAGTGGTGTGATGAACCTACAAAGCCTACAATTCCAAATTATTATAGCTAGATGGAGTTTGATTTTGAAGGAATTTTTATATGGATTGTAATTTAGAATCTTCGAGATAACTCATATATCTTTGATAGGAAAAAAATACTAGTTTTAGAACTTCTTAAAAATATGATAAAACTAACATTTATTCTACTCTAAATAACGTAAAGTTTAAAATTAAGTATATATGAGTTTATTAAATATAATATTGGTGATTAGCAAGGGTGTTTATATTATCTTTCTTCTTTGGGAATCTATTTAGATAAATGAAAATTGTTTTAAGAGTTATGAATTGGTATTAACATGGTTAGTTTCATTATGATATATAATTATGATATTGTTTCTTTTATAAAACCTAATAAACCAGAAAATTAAAGTTCTCTAAAAAAAAATTTATAAAACTATAAACTTATCATTAATATTAATAAAATCAAAATTATCACAATAAAATCTATAAAATCAATTTATAATCTTTTTTTATGAAATATATAAAAACAATTTATAATTTTTTTTTTATGAAATATATAAAATCAATTTGGTGATAACACACTTCAAGATGCAAGGTATTACAAATACATAGGACATTTCAAGTATCAACTATCAATTGAACTAGTTCAATGACAATGTTGAGAAAAAAAAATCATGATGATAACAGACTTGAAGATGTAGGTTATTACAAGTACATAGGGCATTACAAGTATCAACTATCATTTGAACTAGTTTAATGACAATGTTGAGAAAAAAAATCATCGATGATTGGAAAAATCTTATTATATTTTTAAAACAAATGAAAAGTGCATAGCTCTTACACTGAGATAAAAAAATAAATAAAAAATAAAAAAACACTTTAGTTTCCTTAATTATGATCTACAACTAAGGCATTAGAGCCTATAGCATCCCGTGCGAGTTTTAGAATAAAATTTAGCAAATATTAAAATGATTCGTTGCTTATAATTCTAAAATGAAATGTGACACTCATTAAGTGTATCCTAATTCTCTTGATCGTTGTTAGATGTACTAATTGTGAAGTTTAAGGTTATGTTTAGATATTTAAATTATAAACATAAATTTTTCAACTTAGTCAAATAGAGCCCTCGTCTTATTTCATCTATGGTATACTTGAAATAAAACTAAATAAATTCAAAAAGATTTAATAATCTATAATTTTTAAAATGATAATAAATTAGACATTTAAATTATGATTATAAATTGTTAATGTTAATTAAAATAGGTTACATTTTATTTTTTGGGTCATATTTCGATATTTCGATTGAGCTAAAAAAATTTAAGTTTTGAAATATAAAATAAAATAATCAAATTATTAATATTCACAATATTAAATATTATATCCCTATAAAATTTAAAGATAAATCTTATAAAAAGAACCAAATTATTAATAAATAAATATTTTAAATATTGTATACATCAACATTTAAGTTATAAAACTGTTTAGAGAAACCCTAAAACACTATGGGATGAGGGAATTGTAAAATTTGTGAACATTTCATTTTAAGTTTCCCTACAATTACTAATATAATACATAACTTTAAGGACTTTCAAGGTCACTACTCATTATTACCATAAATTTGATTCTTATTACTTTTACTAGATTTTTCATTGTGTAGAGAGATTTTTAAAGATGCTTCATTATTTTTAATTATTTTTATGGTTGAGATTAACTATTATGATTCATCATCACCAATTCGAAGAAAAAAAATTCAAATGTAAAAATAATTAGTAAGAAAACAAATTAAAAAAAAAAAAAAAAGTAGCCTATCAAAAATAAAAATAAAAACATGTTAAAAGATTAAAAATTATAAGATTGTAAAAACCATATTAAAAATGAAAAACAAGAAAAACATGAAACAACAATAATAAATGAATTAAAAAAACCATAAAATATAAGAGTAGACCTAATGGTAAAGAACATGTGTTTCCTCCTAAAAACTTACAGGTTCATGTGTTTTCTCCAGTTATCATAGGTTAGGTTAATATTATTGAGATGCTTTTCAATTTCGACCTCTCTAATTTTCTTTTTTAAGTAGTAGTAAATATTGGACAAAACTTTGATATCGTTATTACTATTTATAACAACTATAATGGTTAATGGTTTTGGAACTCATCATGTTTCATTAACATAATGGTTAAAAGTATGTGTTTCCTCCTTGGAGATTACAAGTTGGAGGGGTAGGATATGTATACCTCCCTACACTTTTAATAATCAAATGTGATTAAATGTATTTCGAGTACAGAAACAAAATTCTAAAAAATCACAAGTAATCACTTAATCTCATAAGATTTAATAAACCAATTCAATCTTAATGAATATTAATCATCATCGTCAAAAATGACAAATCAAAACAAATCAACCAACTTGTATAAGGACTATAAGGAATGGACCCGACTCTTCGAACCGTTGAATCCCATGAATAAAGCTTTTCCCACTGCTTGTCTTCAATTAGATTCTCCTCCTTCCTTCCTTCACGAAAAAACGGTAGTGCAAGTTTGCTAGAATCTGTCTATTCCAACCAACGAAAAAAAAAACAGTGATTTCTCTACCAAAGGAGCAATTACAGTAATCCATTCACTATAAATTGGACGAAGATGTCTTCTGATAGAAACAGTAACGAGATTACTCTAGAAACACCCACAGAGACAGTGGCGTCTTCTCCTCCGTTTGCTTATAATATCAACCAATCTAATGAATCTGAAACTGAGACAGCTTATTCCTCTTCATCCAGTGTAGACATTTACTATACAGTTACTGAGTCGTCAGATACAGACTACACAATAAATTATTCATCAGAATCAGAGTATGAATCGACGAACACAGAGACTGATTTTTCATTTGCATTTCCCCAGTGTTTTACAGAAATATCAGATAATGAAGACTCTGCTTCATGTACGATAACAGCTTGGAAGAAAATAAGTATGAACCCTCCCTCTGCATATCCTGTATTGAATTCAGTGGATGGAATAGGATCTCCCTCTACGATTTCTGCCTCCAAGGAGACTATTCCTCCATCTATGTTGCCCATACCAATGGACGTTGATGATGGAAATGATAATAACCAGTGTCCTCTGGCATCATGTGCAGACACATTGGCGTCCCCAACACACCCATTAGCTACTTCTACGCATCACTAGACAAATAGATATTGAAATACGAGTTCTGAAACATTTTAAATTAAAGGAATTTGTCTGCAACAAAGATTCAAACCAAAGTATAAAGTATTCTTTAAATGCACAGGGCGTGTTACCATCTCACACTACCAAAGTCTTTATGTAGTTGCAAGATCTTTGCATACAATGTTTACTTCGATTGTCACGTATGACTATCACGGTGAAAAAAGAGATTGATACTTTTGGCCAATGAATTGTGTCGATCTAATATGAACTATTGTGATGTAAGGTATTCATATACAAAGTGAGATTGGAGAGAGAATATAATTAAAAATATTTATATTTTTATATGCAAAGAAGTGAAGTGGTTTTTTTTTATTTAATAATCAAAATATTGTAGATTGTAACGATGGTTTTGTATATTTGATGTAGATGTGATCAAATAAAAACATAATAATAATTAATTTAATTTAAAAATAATAATCATTCATAAATTTCTATGTCTAATATTATAATATTATTTTGAATTACTTTTTACCAATTTCTTTTAATATTAGAGTATTATAATACTATTATATTATAGTATTATTTTGAATTATTTTTTATCAAAATCACAATGTTTTCCTATCAAAACATAGTATTATAATACTATAATATAATATAGAGCTAATTAAGAACCATTGAATGTTTCCTATAATCAAGGTTGAAAGCTAATTTAAACAAAAAGACTAAAAAGATAGCCAAAGTGAACATAAACAAAAGACCAATTAACTTTGCTCTTCCTTCATAATGACCCATGTATCTCCATTGCCTTTGAGAGTGCTCTTATTGACTATCTTTGTGCCTCTACTTCTAATCTTGTGAGAGATACCTAATTAGTACCAACCTTCATAACCACAGCAACTACTCCACCACTTCCCTTCTAGAGACTTCGGCATTACCAAAAATGAATGCATACTTCTTCATTATTCCCTTGACTCTACACCACCTTCCAAACATCACATTCTTCATCAAGAACAGCCTCTGAGCACAACTCACGTACTCACCACCTACATCTATCCGGTCTAGCTCAAGTTTACTAGGTATGTCCCACCGACAAACAATTTTTATCAACTTATTATTAATGGTGAGTTATATATAGAGAGAATTATTTTAATTTGGTTTTTTTTTTTTTTTGGAAATTTACATTTCAATGGTTCTTAATCGTTTTGATATTTAAAATATTTAAAATTAAATTAAATTTATTATATTAAAATTTATTATCATAATATTTTTAAAAAATCAATCAAATAATTTTTTACAATTTTTTGGTAATAAAATAATAAATTCTAAAATTAATTTGTCAATTTGTAAATTAATTAAGTTTTATTTTCTATAATCATATTAATTGGAAAATTAAAAGACAATATAATATACATAATTATATATCAGCATAGCTCTATTTTAACTCTGGATTTATCATGGGTGGATAGGGATCAAATACAATGTGGTGTAAATCTCTTTTAAATTGAAAAAATTTTGCATTTAGAGAGAAGGATTTAAGATGGAGCTATGCTAGTTGTACTCTTGTATAATATATCTCATTATGTATTTCCTTTGGTAATATGTGTTTATCATATGTTTATGTGTAACAATATATGTTTATTGTATTCATATTCTATTCACATTCATTTTATTTTCCTTTTATTATTTGGAGTGTTTTGCTATTATATTTCTATTTGCAATTTATCCATGTTGTTTGATATCACTATATGTAATGAAATTCACTCACACTTTTAGCTAGCATGGTAAAGGTACCAATAATAGTATGTCATAGGTGGAAGTGAATTACATTACATATAGTGATATCAAACAACATGGGATACATTGGAGATAGAAATAAGAAAAATATAATATCAAAACATTCCAAATAATAAATGAAAAATAAAACGAATGTGATTAGAATATGATTACAATAAACATATATATAATTATGTGATGAACACATGTTACCAAAAATAATTATGTAATGAAATATAATATCCGAAAATACATATAACATGACTCTATCATAAATCACCCTCTAAATACACTAATTTGATTTTTATATATGATAGAAATCTTATCATGAGATCTTATCCTTGGCATGAGACCATGCTCTTCCATGCATGAAGCCTTGGTTTCTACATTATATATGTGTATAAAATCTCTTAAACGACTCCAGATGGGTCTTACTTTCCATCAAGATGTATAACGCCTAGCAGGATTGTACTTCCCATAAAGTAGATGCCATCAACCTCTAGTCTAGAGTGTCACAACTCCCCATATAAATCCCATGCTACACATGAGTCAGTTAGAGACCAAGGTACATTAAATGGAACCAAAGCATTAGACACTACCTGAAGGGATGGATGTCCATTTGTCATATTTATCTGGAGCATGAACCTCCATTCATTTATCTTGGCCCCTTTGTCACTGCTTTGACAACACCAATTTCCATTGCTAAGAAAGCACTAGAATATGCTCGTCACAACTCTATTTCTAGAGATTACGGTCATAGCCCTTCCCTTAAGCATCATGGGAGTATGAACCTTCAGTCCCATATAGTTGTGTAGGCTTCAAAATGCTCTCACCAATCACAACCTCCGAGTGTGAGAGAAAGATGATTTGAGTGCATGACATTCAACTTATATCCCAAGGTGGTAGGCTTGTTTGTCAACATGGGTAATGATAATAATGGGAATAGAAAGTCCTTGAAATGTTCTTCCAACACACACCAACTCCAACTCCATTGGTTATGTTTTTGTGCTTTGAGGCTGTTATAACCCTTAGTTTAAACTCAAGGCTCAACTGGCCCTTTCACTCTTCAGTTTCCCCTCCAAAATTTAAATCCAAAAACATAGAAGAGACAAGAGTGATGTAGGATCTAAGTTCAACAAGATAGGTTGCAAGGCAACAAGTCCCTCCCTCTGTCTTTTTGTATTTTGTAGTTGAACGGAAGACATTGTACGTGAGACAAATTTCTTAGACTGATTCCTGGATAATGACACCTCAAGTCGAGTTGAAGTTATTGCTACCGACACCTTGACATGTTTAATCGATTTGTTAGATTTGAAATAGTAAGACTCACAATAATGATAGTATGACGTAACCATTTAAATATCTATTCAATTCAGTGCATCTCCCTATGTCAATTGCAGATTCAAGGCATCCAATTCCATGCCTGTTGGATGCCCGAATTTGTTTCTGCTTAGTCTCACTGCAAAATTTACTTTCATCTCTTCTATCTGAATTGTATGACGACCTCATGATGAAAACTAATTATCAACAGAACTCAATAGTTTTTTTTCACACATTTGCATTATGTAATATATGTCTGTGAATATCCTAATAAAATGACATTCTTATATCAATAGAACTCAATAGTTTTTTTTTCACACATTTCAAACTTGTAATATCTTTCATTAAATATCTATTTTTCTTTTCACACATTTGGAACTTGTAATATCTTGCATTAAATATTTTTTATTGTGAAGTTGGATGTAAGGATGCAATGCTCAACTCATATGCCTTGATGGGTTGTAAGAATTTTAATTTTAATTTTAGGTAAAGGGGGAGGATTGTATTTTGTAACATTGTTGAAAAATAATTGATGAGGATGAGAGAAGTTGTAGTGATTATAATAACATGAAGGATGAAATACTGAAGATGATCAAGATTTCCACATTTTGCACTCGATCTAATCCCAATATCAGGCCATCAATCCATTCATCAGGCAGGGAAGCTTTGAAACTTAGACTTCTTCATTCGGGGCATGGTGAGCTATAAATATAGCAAAGAGAATAGCTATACATAGCTCCTCTACTATCTTCCCATATCAAATATGCTTTATTACTAGCATGCATACAACGTTTAAACTTATCGAATGGTAGTTGCTTGCTTGAAAGAAGGGAAGGGCCCGAAAAGAAAAACACGAATTTAATGTATACAATGAAGATTAAATCAAACTTGGATCACTCGAACAACTGAGTAGCTTTCATAGGTAGTTGGACCAACCTGTTGAAGAAGCAACTGAACCAAAGACATTCATTCTAGAGAGAATCCAGAAAAATCTCACTGGCTTGCTCTCCTTTATGTATTGATTAATATTTTTATAATATATGGATCGATTTCTTATATTAGAACTCCAACCAAAATTGATCTCAATAAACCATAATTATTATAATCACCATAATAAAAAAGAAATCGTCTAAGTTATAACAACAACACAAGGTCCATAACCATTATACGAGAGAAGAAAAAAAATAAAAATTATCGTTCATCGAAGTTATAGTAACAACAAAAGGTCTATAACAATCACCATTATGAAAGAAATATGTGGGTTTCTCCAAGAGAGAGCGTCAGCGAGAGATTTCAAGTAGTGAAGGAGTTCTGAGATTTTTGTTATGGGTTCATCAAATTCGAACACAATGTGTACGTAGAGTGACAAGAACGAGGTGCTAAGAGCCTGGCTTTCTGGGCTGACTGGTTGCTCTAGTGCTTTCCCTTATGTTTCTTCATCACCATTGAACAGATTCATGGGCAACTTGAGGCCCATGATTATAAGATATGAATCTTACCTGTTAACAAACAAAAATACAAAAGACAGAATCGAAATGAGTTGTTAATGGTTCTAGCCATGGATGGATCAAAGAATGCAAAACTTAGACATGGTTGTCGCTCGTCTTTGATGACATCTGCCTCTCTATAATGATGCATGGGTAGATTACGTGTTGTGTTTACAACAACGATGCAGGTCCAAGTTTCATTGGAAATGCATGTGACTAGCTCATTAACAGCACAACCACAATGTCTATCCATAAAAATTTGATCATGTATGGCACTGTTAGGAAAGGCGATCCATCTGCATCACTACCCGCTCATTGAATGACAGGTTCTCTTTCCACAACCTTGCAAATTGTATAGAGAATTTAAGATTAAGAACAAGAATCAACAAAGAAAATATACAGTCACCAAAAATATTAGATGTGCATATTTATTAATCGATTTAGGAATCAATGTTTCATAGCATTGGAAAATCAGGATTAGCATTTGAAAAACATTTTACTAGTAAACTGTATATATCAAATGTATTTGATTAAACCATCCAAATGAATAACTAAAAATTTAAACCATAATTCACTCTCAAAATGCTTCACGATAAACATTTCTCTTATTAAATTCAACACTGATTGGAACCTACATAAATATTTAAATGACACATGCATAGATTATTGATAGAAATGAGAGTGACATGTTTTTAGGGAAACGACAGCGTTCAGTCAAAACATTAATGAGATAATAATGGGTCATGAATGTGTGTATCATACAACACGACGCTTACTTGTTTTCACTGACTACATTCTTTGACAGTTGTTTCCACTGGATATCCTTCTGTAACAATAGGTCAAGACCTAAAAGCATCTCGTCATGGTAAGAACTTGCAGAATGTGGTTGTGGGCACAAGCCAGAACCCTGAGAGCCTTTGAGCAGAGAATTTTTTGGGAAATCTCGTTAATCCATGACTTCATGTATGCGCCCCAAATCTGAGGAAGCAAATTAAACATGGAAGCCCTGGGCTTTCCCTTCAATTTCAGTGCTGATATCCAAGGGGTTTATGGTGTAACAGAATGAAATAGTAACGTGCTTGTGATCTTGTAGGGGTTTGCAAATGTAATAAAAATGCATTTTTCACATGTTTATGTACACAAACTAGGGCATTTTGTAAATTCATGCCTATACAGTTTTGTGGAGAAGAAAACACAGGCATAACAAGTATTCTTACAATGAATACAAGTGTTTATGTTATGCTATGTCAGTTGTTTAATATTTCCAGATTTACCATTTAAAAGGGTCAATTGCTTGCAAATTGTATCAAAACCAGGTTATCTCATCGTATAGGCAATAAAATAGCTAATATAGATCTAAGAAATTGAAGCAGTGGATTCTTATGTTGTTACACTCACTACTGATTCCCATGGCACCGAGAGTGGGACTCCCAACTTTCTAGAGAGATTTGTTCATCGTTTGGAAGAGTTGTGCACCATTTTCGACTCGCTTGAATCTAGACTACCAGAACATGGGCTTGGAAGAGTGATGGTGGAGCACATATTCATTAGGTCGGCCATGTCAAAGAGAGTTATGAGTCATAGCCCAAAGGATACCACATAATCCAATGTTGTGGACCTTCTACTTAACTATGGTTATGGAGAATGTAGTTTAAGCAGCAGCAACATGAATTATGAAAAATATAATTTGTTGTGCAACAGCAACACAGGATCTTATGAAGTAGAATTGGTGGGTAATCATCAGTTGGTTCTCAAATGGGATTCTACCCCTTTGGTGTGGGTTTCTTCATGGAAATCACTCTCACCATAGTCATCTTGGCATCTTGTAAATATGCAAGCAATATGTCACCACAATTACTCCCTCCAACCGTTTTCGATGACAAGGGAATCAATCACGGAAATATGAATAGTCGGGGAAAGGCATCAGACATTGTCGAGGAGGATTGCTTGCAGTGGTTTGATGGAGGACTGCTTGCGTTGGTTGGATGCAAATGCGAGCCTCAGGTTTGAATCTTCAATGGAGAGTAGAGTAGAGTTTGCAATATGTTCTCTTTATTGTGTTTCTCTTTTCCTCTGCAAGGTCAGGTATTGTTCTCATGCATGGCTTTTATATCTTTCTTGAAGGGATCATAGTGAATAGCAGAGAACGTCCATTCAAGTAATACTTCACTACCATCATTTCTATGTTTCTCCTGCACAAAATTAGATGGACATCAATAATTTTTTTAATATTCACATTGAAATCTCATATTTAACAAACCATAGTGTCATGGTTACTACCTACTCCACACTGAATTCTAGGATGGATGGAAGGGATCGAGTCGCTTGTCAGGTGATGCGCTAAGCTAGTTGCCCTTGCTTTGCAGGTACCACCTTCTTCTGATCAGGTTCAAATGGCTACCTGTTGGTTACCTCCCACCATTCTGCAAATGAGTCGAGTTGTTGCAGCTCCAGGTAACCAGGTTTTTTTTCAAGGGATTCATGCTTACTTATTGGCCTTATCATCCTATTAATCATGAGGACTCATGTCTCCATTGATGGTATTGCATGGTATGGTGTGACAGGTATTGCATGGTGTGAGAGGTAATTCTACTCAAGAACAAAGGCGAGTGACTAGCGGAAACATTAAATGTTAATGAACTAATGCTATCACTTGACATAGCATTAGTTCACCAAAGCATGCATGCCCTTAACTTAGTCATCATTTACCAAGTTTCAAACCAAATACTTTGCATATCTTCTCATTGTGCCTCGGGAAGAGGCCAAATAAGGCCTCAAAGTGGAAAGTTTGGATAAAAAATCAAATATGATATGGGAAATTGTATAAAGAAATTGAAACTTTGGTTAAAATGCCTCTTGGTGCATTGGTTTTCGTGTAAAACTAATAGAAGAATGTTAAACCGTTTACAATAGTCCCTCCAGTCCAAAGGGAAGGGACTAATAAGCCTTTAGTCAAAGGCAAAAACAATTGAAATTCATTAACATACGGAAATTAACTAAGGCATAGACAAAGAGGGGTTTTTACTCGGATTTTTTTTTAACATTATTTAGTTGGAACTTCATTAAACTTGAGAAATTTAACAAAATAAATATATTTTCTATGCCACCATGAGCTTCTCCTATAATCTCAAGACACAACATTTACAAACCTGTTCGTCTCAATCGCAGCTGGGCATGACAACTACTCAAATACTTGAACGGAATTTCAAAGTTCTATACTTACAACAATATCAAAGGAACTAGCTAAGAGGTAATGCTTGACTATCATTTATATAAGGTTCGACTTACTAATTACTTCTAGGAGAAAGAATGCTCAAAATTTTCCCACGAGAAGGGTTGGTTAATCATTTTATTAATTAGTTGAAAAAATTATCCAATTCAATGGTTAATTATTTTATTAAAAAAATAAAAAAATTATTCAATTCAATGGGACAACTTACCCTTCTCAATTAAGTAAAAACATTGACATATATATACTCTTTTACTACTAGGAGGGATGCACAATCCTTATACATTTATAATTTCATTTAAGAATTAGATTTCACACATAAATACTCTTCTACAATTTCATGTTTCAAATATTCTTACAATATCTCTTTGTTTGATCATAATTATAATCCTTTTTTCCTTACTATATAAAATGCACTTATTTTTTTAGTGTTTGAAGTTTTCTTATAAATATCTCACTTTAAATATTTCACTGAATAAGTCTAGATTCACTTGCAATGGAGTCATGTAATTTGTTTTCTTCATTAATTCATGAATGCAAAGCATCCCCACAAGGAGACTCACTACCATCTAGTCCTTCTTAAGGGAATTATATCCCGTGAAACTTAAAATCCCCTTAACAACTACCACCAAATATTTTGCTTCCTTTCCTAAAACCTACTCTAATAACTTGGACAAGATCACTTCTTTATAAATGTCTATAAGTGTCCTCCTCTCATTAGTAATGGACAAAGGAAGGAATTATATGCCATGAAACTTAAAATCCTCTTAACACCTATCACCAAATATCTAACAACTTGGACAAGATCACTTCTTTATAAATGTCTATAAGTGTCCTCCTCTCATTAGTAATGGACAAAGAAGGAATTATATGCCATGAAACTTAAAATCCTCTTAACACCTATCACCAAATATTTTGCTTCCTTTTTTAAAACCTACTCTAGCAACTTGGACAAGATCACTTCTTTAGAAATTTCCAAGGGTGTGTCCTCCTCTAATTAGTAATGGACAAAGGATCTTAGTCCTACTTTTATTTCTACTCTAGCTACCTCTTTAAATTTTGATCCCTTTTTTGTTTTTCCTTTACATTTTAATTTTGACTTTAACCCATCTCTTGAATATATTGGTTATTTCTCCCAAAGAGATTAGTATGGTTCACTTTGGTGGGGTTGTAACCTTTGGAGTGGATTGGGATTGTCTTCAATGCTTAGGGGAAATAATTACCCTTATGTCAACAAACATTGGGCCATATAAATGGTCCTTTAAAATAGAATCAACATCCAAGTCATCATATAATTATTGAGTGACTTATACACGTAACATGACATTTCCACTTGCAATTTCTCTCTAACTTATTGGTTCAAGTGATTTTTATTCATAATAAAGATAATAACATTGATGATGGAGATTCTCCCAATTAGTTTCCATGAACATAACTCATAACTAAGATATTGACATTAATAACTTGAAATTCTCTACTACCAATATCTATGGGGCTATCTTGTAACTGAGATAATGATTTTAAACATGTGCTTCCTCCCATAATATTCTATGAAGTTGCCTCATAATCAAGATAATAATGTTAATAATGTAAGATCCCCCTTATCGGTTTCTATGACGCTGGGTCATAACTAAGAATTGTTGGAAACGTAATCCTTGTGGGTTACTAACTTCAAGGAATGTGAAGAGTCAAGATTGTAACAGACGTTGGGAGTCTAAGAGATGCATTGGAATACGAATCCAATGGTCAAAAAAATGTATATATACATGTATCATATCTATGATAAAATGCATTCACACTTATCTTCAATCTGTGTAGTCTAACAGTGGTATTAGAGTGGCCTCGGTTATTAGGCCTAATTTGAGCTATGGTATTTTTCCATAGCACCTTGGTTTAATTCCACTAGTCATCCTCCTATAGAAATGCCCTCCTTTAGTGTCAAATATGATATTCTTCTTCCACTCTGATTTTTCCAATCCGACATGCATTGGTATTCGATCCTCTATCTACTAGGGTTTCTACATTCCCTATCATTGCTTAAAACTAGCACACTCTACTAGGTTTTTGTGTTAGTCTGTCACGCACTAAGCTGTAATAGTCTCCTAATTCTAAGTTGTAGAATTTTATTGTAAAAATGGTTTGAGTGAAGTTGTATGGAATTCCATTCCATGATATTGTAGACTCGTGATGATTTTCCACTACATTTTCATGATTTGCAGTCTCGTGAACATAAAACTGTTACGATTGGAAAAATCGACAGTTTCATGTAAAAATGCATGGGAAAACTATCTAGAAATTATTTTATTTTCACAGCCAGAGATTGTATTATGTGTGATGCTCTGAAAACTTAATTCCCACACCTTTGAATAGTGACTTCACCAACAAGTGACCCTGATCTGAAACCGGGGTGACACTGACATCAATCTTGTTTTGGTTATATGCCACCTAATAAAGGTCGGATTTACAATTTTGGATCTATTGAACTTGATTGCATCAAAGGTGAAAAGATGTACTTATGAAGGCTTGAATCCAACTTGAATATTAACTTTTTGAATGTGCTATTAATCTCATATATCATCACTTAATGCATTTAATGAACATGATAGTGGAAATGACATGCATAAGAAAACATGAGACAAGGAATTCACACATGAGGCAAGAGATCACCGAGTTGTTAACAGAGTTCACCAGGACCTTTTGGCTACGTCTCCGAGATCATAAAATCCATGAACCACTTCATTCTCTTCTTCAAATATATTATCCTTTACAATGTAAAGGGTTGAATTTCCACATCAACAAGTGGCAGTATAATTCCCACAATAGGTGGAAGTATCGAAGAGATTCTCTCATGCACAATGCAAAGAGATAGATTATCACAAGTATGTGGTCATGTATCTCCTACAAAGAGATGATCTCCCCTGATAGCACAAGGCTAGATCTCTCATAATCATGTGGTGATGTCTCTCCTACAAAGAGACGATATCCTCTGACAAAGGTTGATCTCTCACAAGCATGTGGCATAAAAATGGACTCTCTCATCAGCTCCATAAAGGGACTCCTCAAGTATTCATCCACTAGGGGATGAAACCCCAAAGCTTACATAAGGATTTTATATAGTTTTCCTTAACTCCATAACTCAAAGAGACAAGATCCACAAATTTAGGATCTAATAACCTCTCAAGGGAAAAAATGAGAAAACGTCTCAACCAACTCATGAGACCTTTAAAGTTTTCCTTGAGACTAGGAAACCACTTGTAATAAAGTGAAGAAGAGTCCAAATCAACTCATGAGACCCTTAACTTCCTCCTTGAGACTAGGAAAACAATTTCCCCTTAAAATTAGAAACTAATTTATGAGTTGGATTCTCAAAACTAATTTTTTTTTTTACAATTAAATGAATAATACATGATATTCTCAAACTCACTTCAAGCATTAGTCATTTTTCCAATGTGCATGACTAATGCATGAGTTTCTCATGCTCATTTTAAGTATTAATCATGTTTACAATTTAAATAATTCATTCATGAGCATTAATTATTCTTTGTCATATTTTAATTATCTTCTCCATGGTATGAAAAATAATAATTCCTTGTGTGGAGATCCTCGTGGATCGTACCTCCCCACAAAAATCACTTTTGGTCCTCCAAAAGTATGGAGGGAAACTTGAATATCCGCAGCCACCTTCTAGGAAGATTTTTACACTCTACAATGCACTTCCCTGCTCCTTGATATGCATAAATAATGTTTATGAAAAGGCCACACCCTTCTTCTCCTTCACCTTTTTACTTCGATATGAGGATGTCGATGCCAACACTTGCACCAATGCAAATCTGCAGTTGATTCCCTGATCTGCATAACAAATGTCTTTGAAAGAATGCACCCTTCTTCTCCTTCATCTTTTTACTTCGAAATGAGGGTGTTGATGCAAACACTTGCATCAATGAAAATATGTAGCCGATTCCCTTATATACATGTAACAAATGTCTCTAAAAGACCACACCCTTCTTCTCCTTCGTATTTGTACTTCAGAATGAGGATGGCGATGCCGACACTTACATCAATGAAAATATGTAACTGACCATACATGATCACAATTTCAAAGCAATACCACACTTTCCATGAGTTTACAAAACACTCATGGTCAAGTTTATAATGATTGTCAAAACAGGCCTAGGCAGAACAATGTCTCTCACTCAATAGTGGCTACAAGACCGATTACAATGACTCCAACAAAATGCCTCTCACTCTAATCATCACTTTTGAGAGTGGCTATTTACAACCTTTTACATCAAGTCCATTAAGGTGAATACCCCAAATGTGCATTAGTGGCCAACTCTATGGTTTTTAAACCCCCCATTACAAACATGTGCAACATAATAAATAAGGCAATGCCATCATCATCATACTCACCTCGCAATTCTGATACTTTTGACTGTAAACATAATTACTTTCTATCGAAGTGTCAAAATGCCCTCATCATCATCGCACCACCTTGGTTTGTGTGTAAAGGCTCAAACGATGAATTTTCTGCAACGATTCAAATATTGCTACCTCACTGCAGCACTTAAATATCACCTAAATCTGCAATATACATTCATTATTTTGTAATTTCCAAACAGAGGCAAAAACCATCAATTCATAAAACTTACATTGGTTTCCGTACCAAGGTGCTCAAATTGTTGCTCAAATATCAATAGTCACAGCACCAGTAGGTCCATCTCATCATTCTGCAACTTTTGACTATAAAATCGACATGTTTCGTCAGTTGCAGCTCTACCTCAAAGTTCATGCCATGCATTAATGACAAAAGTGGGCTTCTGCCATGAGCCCAAAAATCCACATCTTGAATCCAAATTCTTACTTCACCAGTGGATTCGTGGTGAAAAATCGTGCAAAAATTACTACACTTTCATCAAATTATGTCACAGTCACTTCTAGACCCCCCTAGGCTCTCTACCTCGAAAAATGTGCCATGCATTAATGAAAAAATTGGGCTTCCATCATGAACCCTGAAAATATATTGCTTGGATCAAAATTATGACTACAACACTGAATACGTGGTGAAAAATCGTACAAAAATTATTGTACTTTCATTCAATTCTATCACTGTGACTTATGGACCCCCATGGGCTCTCTACCTCGATTTGCATGCCACATAGTGATTAATTTCATAAATAAATAGTCATGTGCCTCGAAATGTGTGCACCTACTTGGGAAAATTCAGGCTATCATGTGGCAACCTATGATTGGCCCACATGGTGCTTAGTCAATTGTATGGTTAGTGCCCCGTCAATGTACAGCCAGTGCCACATCATCGTATGGCCTGCCACATCATCAGCCTGTGTCATTTCCATGTCATCGTACATCATGCCAAGTCATCATCCTATGTCAATGCCAAGTCACTTTATGACCTGCCACATCATCAGCCTATGTCAACACCACGTCATTATATGGCTTTCCACGTTATGTTGATTTCATCCATCGTACTATCTAGTCAGCCACCATGTCATGTTGAAGTCATCATTTGTACTACCACATCAGCAACTAGTCAACATGCCATGTCATGCTGACATCATCATCTATAATGCCATGTCAGTCGCCATGTCATGCTAACTTCTTCATTTGTATTTCCACGTCAACATCTTAGTCAATGCCACGTCAACGTCGTACTACCACGTCAACTGACATGTCATCTTTGTACTTCCATGTCATCTATTTACTACCAATTGTGCATGCTACTTCAGTTGTTGCATCAACATCTATATTACTATGTGGTGTCCATATGGCTGTCACGTGGCACATTTTTACTGGTCCACATGAACCCATGAAAGTGCCAAAAATAGGTGACACATGGAAGCCTGTGGTGTTGTCATATCAACCTATCGATGTCAGAAGTATACATGTCTCTTTGCAGTGCTGCCAATTCATCATGTTGATGTTAGCATTGTATGGATTTCGCTAGTTTCGTTTGTTTTCTAAAAACTTCATATGGCCATAACTGTGTTATTGAGACTCTATTTGATGAGCCATTTGTGTTGTTGGAAAGATCTCATCAAGCTCTTCGACCTGGTGTTGTTTTTTTTCGAATTATGGGGAATTTATTTTTGAGGTATTTTGGAGCCTCATGGCTCGGTTACTAAAATAGGTGACCCAATTCCTGTTCAATAGGACTTCTTATCTTTGCATTCGCTACTTGGATGCACTAGTTGATTTCTTCAATCTTTTTTATGCTTTTCCCATCTTGTCTTCAACACCTGCAATCCTTGTCAATCATGCTCTAATACCACTTGATCTGAAATCAGAGTGACACTGATACCAATCTTGTTTTGGTTCTATGTCACTTAATAAAGGTCATATTTACAATTTTGGATCTATTGAACTTGATTGCATCAAAGGTGAAAAGATGTACTTATGAAGGATTGAATCTAACTTGAATATTAATGTTAGCGATATTTCTTGCTAGGGGGGTCAGAAATCAAATGAATGGGTTAAAACCCACTTGTCCAAGGTTTTAGGCGACAACGCGCCCATGGTAAACAACGAGCAGGATCGGGCGGTCTAGACAAGTGCGCCCGGATCAACGGCGCACAGCAAATTCCGGAGCCCCCTTGCCTTCCGACCTTTAAGCGAAGGGGGGGGGTCCGGAATCGGGGGCGCATCTCTTCGACGGCCCAGATGAGCGCGCCCGGATCAACGGTGAAAAAGGTCATTCCGGACCCCCCCCCCCACCTGTCTCCCTTTAAGCTAAGGGGGGGGG
>JASDQU010687470.1:23126-36251 GCA_032191745.1 Picea mariana
TCTCCCTAGCCGAAATATCTGAACGATTCCTCAGAAAGCTCATTTTTTTCATTCTGCATGATTGTTTGCTCTCGGCAGTCATCTACTGTCTCTGGATTGTTCAGCCAATCCTCCAACATCTCCAACTCCTTCTCTGATCCAGGAGGATCCTCAGGTCCAAAAAATGCTAAAAAATAAAAGTTCTCAGACTTTGACGAGACCAACACCATTGTGTCCGACTCGTTCTCTCGATTCCGTCCATATATTTACTTTATCAAACGGATGTTGTATGAGAGAGTTATCGTACTCTGACCATTTTCCCAAACAGGCAAAAAGTCAATAGGTCCAGTCAAATGATGACATCAGCATGACATTAGCAGTGCTGACATGGCAGAGACAAGTGGCGACAAGTGGCAGTCCAATAGAAGGGGAATGGTCAGTGACAGGGATCCAACCAACATCTGACAAGTGGCATTGGTTTGGAAAATGGTTGGGTGCCACCTGGCCCAGTCATGGGCTGCCAGGTGGCACCATGGTATTGGTTAATGGTTGGTGGCAAAAGTTTTATTGGATTCCATGAGGTTTGATCTCATGACCTCTTGGGTCAGCCCAAGCCTTTGACAAAGGTCCCTTGCCAATGTGCCCCTGGTGGTGCTTGTAACACTAAACATAAAATAATATAAATAAAGGTGATAAAGTAACAAGGGGGGCGTATAATGGATAAGCCTCAGCCCTAGTTTTGAGGAGAATCCCATGAGACCAGGGGGGTGCGCTCCAAAAGGGGGTTAGCCTAGCTAAGCACCCTCCTTTTTTAGCTTGTGATCCTATGCATATGCCTAATGACCAAGAGCTAAGGGTGCACCCAGCCCAAAAGGGGCTACTCTGTGTATTTTGTTAAAAATGGGTTTTTTAACTTTAGAAAAGCCCACATTTCACTGTTTTTAGGATATTTTGGCCATTTGAAGGGGGATTTGATCCCAAAAAGAGGCCAAATCTTTAGGGGAAGTTGGGATTCTCTTTTTGGGCCTAAATACTATAAATTCAAGGATTTTTGAGCTTGAAGGGAGACTTTTGATGCAGGGTTTTGAAGGCGCAGTTTGTAAATTTTGGCCTTTTCTCATGTTTTGAGAGATGTTTTTCTCATGTTGTTGAGAGGATTTTGATGGTGCATGCATGAATATGAGAAAAGAGGTCTTTCATAGAATACATGAAGCATGTAATGTAACAACAAAGAGAATTGTAAGAGAACTTTGAGCATTTTAAAGAGCAATAAAGAGGTCCTCCACTTGGAAGTGGGCTCAGAGACATAGCCAATGATTGGTGAACTCCATTATCAACCTCTTGTCTTTATTTCTCTTTCTGTTTTTCTGTTCTATTCTCTTCATTCGCAACACGTATACTATTGGCTGATATCTGTATTCATTAATAAGCATCAAGTAAAATTCACATTTGATATTCCGCAAACAAGATAATAAGTTTATGTATTTCCCATTCTTAACGATCCGATGAAAAAAGTACAGTAAACTAACTTGCAAATTTATCAGTAATACCTTCATTTTTGGATCAAGTTTATGGTATCAGAGCATTTGGTTGTGAAGGTTTGATAGGAATTGCAAGCATTGGATGCTCATGAGAGAAAAACTCAAGCGAGGAGAAGGCCAACTTGAGGCTCTTGACACAGAGATTCAAAGGCGACCGCATAAGCAAGAAATGTCTTCGCCACGGAAATTGGGTCCCTTCAAATCTGAAAATGATTTCTTCGAGGCCTTTAAATTGATGCAAGCCATGTTAGAGGAGATTTACCATGAAAGAGGTCAGCGAAGGAATCCCAAAGTTGAAAAAGGTGAATCTTCAGTAAGAGCAGAAGGAGGAGTTGGAGGTTGTGGACCTTCAGAACCTTCTTCTCCTTCATCCTCATCATCTAATAATGAAATAAGTGTACATTCCTCCAAGGATAAGAAACAAACTCATCATTCTTATTATATGCCATTATTAAAGTTAGATGTAAATTTTCAATTACCCACTTATGATGGTGAATTAGATGCAGAAAAGCTAGATAATTGGGTGAGACAATTAGAAGTCTATTGTAGGATACAAAAGATTATTGATGATGAAACTAAGATCCAACTTGCAAGTCTCAAATTGGGAGGCACAACTCTCATATGGTGGGAAAGCATAACTAGAGATGATCTTAAGAAAAGTGGTAAAACAATCTCTTCCTGGAATGATTTTGTTATTGCATTAAAACAACAGCTTTACCCTTTGGCTTACATGCAACAAGAAATGATTAATTGACAATGTTTAAGGAAATCAAAAGGTCAAAGTGTACAAGAATATACTCAGATATTTCGTAAGAAAGCTTTAAATTTGGGTATTCCATTATATACACAATAGACACTCCTAAAATATATTGGTGGTTTACATTCTTATCTTAAGCACACTATTCTTATGCTAAATCCTTCTAACTTTGATGAAGTATGTGTACAAGCCATTCACATTGAATCAAGTAAAGGGAATGTTGGTGATCGTGTTTCTATATATACTTGGCAAAGAAAGGATTCAGGGAAAAAGAAAGAGAAGAAGACAACCACGACAATAAATGAGAAGCCTACTTGCAAACATTGCAAGAAGGTAGGTCATGATGAAGATCATTGTTGGACCTTACATCCTGAAATGAAGCCAAAGAAGTTTGTCAATCAAGGGAGGAAGAATACCACAACTGCAATAGTTCAAGTAGATCTTGGATCAGATTCCGATGATGAGACACAGGTTGTAGCTATGGGAATCCGAGGTATAAATTTTGTTGCAAGTACTAGCTCTTTTAGATCAGTTGATGTAAATGATGAGTATAAAAGGAATGAACTTTTCCACATAAGGGTTATAACACATAATGTAAAAGTTGATACTCTTGTAGACAGTGGATCACAAGTCATTCTAATCAGTAAAGATATTGTGAATAACTTGGGACTTGAAACTAAGTGACATCATAAACCATATCCATTGGGATGGATATGTGGTGATAACAATTTGCAAGTAACCAAGCAATGTAGAATTAAGTTTGCAATCACTTCTAAGTCTCATGATGAAGTAGAGCTTGATATAGTGCCACTAGACATATGTGGAATTGTATTGGGAAGCCCATACCTTTATGATAGGAAATCCATATTCTATAGGGAGGAAAATAAATATTGCTTCAAGAAAGATGGGAAAGAGTACATTGTTCATGCTTATTGCATGAAAACTGACAAGTCTTTTGTAACGATAGGGCAGTTAAAAAGAATGGTAAATGCAAGCAAAAGTTTAACACTTATGTCTATAATAAAACATGAAGTTAGTGATGCTAAACATGATATGGTTCAGTATGTTTCTAATAGTCATGAAGTGTCACCAGAGGTACAACATGAGGTTCAACTGCATAATTTGATTATTGTTCCTGTTCAAAAGGGGAAGCATGTTTTTTCATTTTCATTCGCATACTCAGTATTGTTGATTAGTTTGTTGTTGTTCAGTTGTGTATGGCTACAAAGTGTGACTAATTATGTAGATGGTTGTGCGATAAATGAAATGATTACTTTGAAAAAAAATGCTATCTCATTTTTCATGTTTGTTGTGATTAGTCAGGTGATCATTATCCCAACAGAGAGGATGGATGATACAAGACAAAGTGGGGAGGCAGTACCCTCACTTCTCACTTGAGTAAAAGCAGACTTTTGGTGGTCCAAAAGCTTCCAAAGTGGGGAGGATTTATCTAGGAGGATCCTTAGGTCCAAAAAATGCTCAAAAATGAAAGTTCTCATATTTTGACGAGACCAATGCCATTGCATTTGAATCATTCTCCCGATTTCGGCCATATATTTACTTTCTCAAACGGACGATGTATGTGAGAGTTATCGTACTCTGACCGTTTTCCCAAATAGGCAAAAAGTCAACAGGTCCAGTCAAATGATGACATCAGCAGTGCTGACATGGAAGAGACAAGTGGCGACAAGTGGAAGTTCAGCAGAAGGTGATTGGTTAGTGACAGGGATCCAACCAACAGCTGAAAAGTGGCATTTGTTTGAAAAATGGTTGGGTGCCACATGTTCCAGTCATGGGCTGCCACGTGGCACCATGGTATTGGTTAATGGTTGGTGGCAAAAGTTTTATTGGATTCCATGGGGTTTGATCCCATGACCTCTTGGGTCAGCCCAAGACTTTGACAAAGGTCCCTTGCCAATGTGCCCTCTGTGGTTCTTGTAACACTAAACACAAAATAATATAAATAAAGGTGATAAAGTAATAAGGGGGGCGCCCAATGAATAAGCCTCAGCCCTGGTTTTGAGAAGAATCCCATGAGACTAGGGGGTCGCGCTCCAAAAGGGGCTTAGCCCAGCTAAGTGCCCTCCTTTTTTATCTTGTGATCCTATGCATATGCCTAATGACTAAAATATAAGGGCACGCCCAACCCAAAAGGGGCTACTCTGTGTATTTTGTTAAAAATGGGTTTTTTAACTTTAGAAAAGCCCACATTTCACTGTTTTGGGGATATTTTGGCCATTTGAAGAGGAATTTGATCCCAACAAGAGGCCAGATCTTTAGGGAAAGTTGGGATTTTCTTTTTGGGCCAAATAATATAAATTCAAGGCTTTTTGAGCTTGAAGGGAGACTTTCGATGCAGGGTTTTGAAAGAGCAGTTTGTAAATTTTGGCCTTTTCTCATGTTTTGAGAGGCATTTTTCTCATGTTGTTGAGAGGATTTTGATGGTGCATGGATGAATCTGAGAAATGAGGTCTTTCACAGAAGACATGAAGCATGTAATGTAACATCAAAGAGAATTGTAAGAGAACTTTGAGCATTTTAAAGAGCAATAAAGAGGTCCTCCACTTGGAAGCGGGACAAAAGACGTAGTTAACGATTGGTGAACTCCGTTATCAACCTCTTGTCTCTATTTCTCTTTCTGTTTTGCTATTCTATTCTCTTCATTTGCAGCATGGATATTATTGTATGATATCTTTATTCATTAATAAGCATCAAGTAAAAGTCACATTTGATATTCCGCAAACAAGATAATAAGTTTATGTATTTCGCATTCTTAACGATCCGATGCAAAAAGTACAGTAAACTAACTTGCAAATTTATCAGTAATACCTTCATTTTTGGATCATTCTCCCATGGAGTGAGTACTTCATTTTCTTGCTCTTTTTCTGCTGCTAGCTTCAATGCTACAACGATCTCCTTTTCAGCTTCCTGGCTGAAACTTTCGAGCAATTCTTCCAAATGCTCCTTCTCCTCTTTTGCTTGAGGAACCTCTAACATCTGCTCCAATTCTCCAACAGTCACATCTGGCTATCCTTATTTTGTTGTTGCTGCTTCATCGACAACACAAAATTTTGCCTCATCTTGGTTGTATGACAGGAATATTTGAATTCCTCCAATGATCATAATGCCCTTCTGATCTTCCTTCTCTGTCAGTTGTCCTTGTTGATATGAAGTCATCTCTGAGCTCATTTGTTCTCCCTTGCCCTCCTGAAAATATGGGATTTCTTTGTGGCCCTCTTGGCAGTCTATGAGATCCTCAGATCTCATCTCATTACCCTCTTGGCAACATGAAATTCCCCTGTTGTCCTCTTGACATTCTACAATACCTCGCAGTGATCTCATCTCCTTATCATTATCATTGAGATTTCTCCCAGCCTCTGGTTCACATACCTGAACCATTTCCTCCTCTTCATCATCCCTACGGTCTTCAACATGCCTCAGCCATATCTTTAACAACCTCTGCTATCTTTTGGCCACTAACGTTTTGACTGGTCATTTTACCTTTGTCTTCATGGGCCATTCATACACCCATCTCGACTTTTCATTCTGCTGCATTTGAAATGCCAGAATCTCCATCCTCGCCCTGATTTTAGCGAGCTCCTTATCCCTTGCAGTGTTTTCCTGCTACTGGTGGTTCTTCTTTCCATCGTGTCTATGGCCTTCAGTGACCATCTTCACCTCCTATATACCCTTCTAGCAGATCTGTTGTCTCTCTGTAACTGAGATCTTCTAGCCTTCTCTCACAGTTCTCATGACTGTCTCCTTGACTGTTGCCTACCTGCAAACAATCACCACAGAGTTTCCAATACTCTATCTTCCTCAACAAGCTGCCTCTGATACCAAAATGATGTGCATCAGAGTATTATTTTTCCTTTKCCTYCTTCTGTCTGCAGTATACAAACAGAAAGTGGCAATGATACCATTTTTTACGCAACACCCCCTGCCTCAGCAAGTTCTGCACAACCTCCTGGTCTAAGGATCRTTCTGAAACCTTCCCGAGCCAAAGCATCTCTTTCGAATCCCTATCAGAACCTCATATGTTCGATCCATAGGTCATTTTMCCTGAAACCTCCACCTGCCTKTGATATGCACAAGGTGCAAGTTTTCACCTGCCCATGGTCTCTATGCACGCCCGTTGTTTTTTTCCTGAAATGGAGTTTTGGGTTTCGGGACTCCCTGAGTCTTGATGTCAATAGCTCTTGACTCTTCGATCTCCTGACACYCGAAATGTCCATCTGTCAAAATGGMTTTACCACGACGATTAGCCCCTAGCCAATCTTTGGTCCATGTGACCACTTTTCATATGACCGCAGTCTTCTTCAATCTTTCTCGACGCAAAGCGCTCAGTTCTTTGTCCTCAAGACTACCAAAAAGACAAACCCTGATTTATTGAAGTGTTGAGCCTGTGATCATAGCCCAACTCCAAATGCATTGCGTTTCACGATTTCAGGACCTTCGATGTCAAGTATCCCGACTTTATGTAGGCGGGATCTCCGGTATGACGAAACCCGAAATCCCTGCCTCCGATATCCCGCTCCAAGGACACGTCACCCTTTCGCGACTTTGGGACTTCCAACACTGAAACGCCTGGCTCCTTCTCCCCAAAAATCCTGAAATTTAGAACCCCGAAATGACTAGCGAGTATACCAGTTCCCCACATCCCGTGCTATTTATCCGCAACTTTCGGGTTTTCTCATTTCGACCCTTCCCGATGCGAAGCCGCCAAAACCCCTATTCTTGAAGCTTCTTGTATCCATAATACCGGAGAATCCCTTTTGCTCCTTGTTGGGATCAATGACTGTGATCCAATATCGATCAATGGCCCTAATCCTTTCGGGGTTTTCAGGATCAAGAATTTCAAACTCTTACCCCTTGCCTTCCCAATATTTGGAGTTCCAAAATACTCTCTTTTGGGGATTTCCCCTGAAATTCTGAACTGCTGCCATGTGTCCTGTGGCCCATTTTCCTCGGACCAGCCTTTCAGTGTTTCTCCTTTCGCGATTCCAGGAGTTGTGTTGACCAGGCAACTCTACCCCTCGAGCCTCGGAATTCTGAAACCTGATTGCCCAAAGATTCTTTTCCTCACATGATCCACAGTTATGATATACTATGATCCGATGGCTCCTGCTTCTTCGGGACTTCGTGAACCCTAAATCCAAAATACTTCTCTTCTCCTTCACCTTCCAATGCCCAAATCCTCAAGATACAAGGATATTGTGACACATGTCCTCCACAGATGGACGGTCCCAATGTCTTCGAGATTTTGGGAGTCAAAACTTGCTCTGTATTTCGACTCTTACCTTTCGAACTCCCGATGTCCAAAGTTCTGATGCTATTCATATTTCTGTCACATGTCCTTTGAGATGGATGCTCCCAAAAATTTCAGGATTTCAGAACCCATGACCTCTAGTATCCCGATCTGTTGTCCTCTGAACCTCCGAAGTTTCGAACCCCGAAATATCGATGCCTCTATCGATTCAGGAATTCGCGGGTCCTCTGCTCAGCCCATGTGTGAGCTTAACTCACGTGCACCTTCTCCCAGATCCGACGAATGTCAAAGATCTGTGCTTGGATTTGATGGTAGTTGTAGCTCCTCCTCGTGCACTCTATTTCTTCTTGCCTTGGAAGATTTTTCTAGCTTTAAAAGGCCTCGGCCTTTTCTCCTGCTATGAAGCCTGCACTCACGAATTTTTTCTGCATTCTTGAAGACACTTCCCCTTCTGAGATTCCTTGAACTCAAACCCTCCAAAGGGTCTCCTTTTGGCCTCTACGATTACTTGCAAGTTCTGTGCGTGAAATCACTCTCCTCCTGAGTTCCTTCCTCTCTGAAACCTTGAAATTTTTCCTTCGGATTCTGCACTGATTTTCAGGCCTTTGCCTCTCCTGGGCTTTGTTCACTCTTGAACCCATGAAAGGTTTCCCGACTCTTGCACTCCTTGCAGATCTACACATGAAGGTGTTGTCTTCTTCTGAGCTTCCCTACTGCTCAAATCTCTAAGGGACTTAACCCTTTTTACTCTCCCTTAGATGGATATTTGGTGCCTCTTGGCAACCACTTACTCAAGCAACTCCTTGTTGAGCCTGCAAGGTATTCAAAAACACTGTGAAGGTCCTTCCCTGGACTCTTCTCTATTCCATAACTCAAAGGAGTTATTTCCTGTGCTCTATCTGCACACAAACTCAATGCCCTCTTGGCAGAGTTCCCAGAATCCTCGGTAATTCTGATTTCTCCTTGAAATCATAATGGATTTCTCCTCTGCACATTGTGCCTATGCTCAATGCCCTCCTGATAGATCTCTAAATAACCCTCAATGATTCTATCTCCTTTATAAAATCGAACCAGAATTCTTCTCCTAAATGAAATCCATGCATCTGCTCAATTCCCTCCTAGAAGAGCTCTACAGATCTCCTCAGAGATTTTGTCTTCTTTTGTTCTTCCCTCTACACGGCCTCACCTCTAGGGTATTTAGTAACCTTGATTTTTCCTCCTTGGGTCTGTAACTTCAGCTGGTGCACCCTCTTGGCATGTCCTTGTCCAAATTTCGCAGAATTGGAAGTGCACTCTATGCACTGGCTCTTAGAACCCGCAGAGTTCTGTCACGCCCTCTTGACATGAAGCCTCAAAGATCCCCAAACCTGAAATCAAACCTAACATATAGAAAAACCTATATGTCCCTACAAATGCACATCTACATCATACATTCACAACATGTAGACACACATAAAGACACACAGAAACTCTTGCAGGAAATTTTCTTCTTGTATTAATATGAAAATGCCTCCATTACAAGGTGTCCTTGAGCTCAAACTTTGACAGAGTCTCGGATCCTTCTCTCTTATATTCCTTGAAAACTAACTCCCAAACAAGATCAAAAGATCTTTTATATGAGGGGGCTCTTCGAGCTCTTCCCTCCATCCTCACCTGCTCTCATTTAATTACATTGAATCCATAATTAGATGGTTGTATAGTCTATATCAGAGCTAGATTTAGCCTTACAACCATTAAAGGCTACCTATTAACTAAGCCTGCGCATTGAACATGGCTTTATGGCTCTAGTAGCCTTAAAAATATTAAATGCACTTGATTCAAATTCAAAATTTGAATATGAGAGGGATGCGCCTCTCCTCCTCATTAAATGCATGCGCTCAGTGGGCTGGCTGGTTGGTGCATGGTTGGCTTGGTGTTATAACCCTAAATTGCACCAGTCATGCTTACCTGGCATTAGGCCATCTCAGATTCTTTCTTTGCCAAAAAACTATTGAACAACTCTTTAAAAAACCTCTTTTATAAATGCCCACGTGCCCTACTCCATTATTGCACACATGTACATGCTAGCTGACCTAAAACAGCTCGTGTGTACCTACAAAATCACGAAAAAATGAAAGTTTCCAATGGAATACACAGCTTTGGGTGAGTTAACTAAACCTTCCGGCCATGCATGGCCGAGGGTTCGGCCAAATACCTAGCTCCTTTTAGCCTATAAAAGAAGGGGTAGGGGTACCATTTGGAAAGAGGATAATAATAGTAAAAAAACTCTACTCGAATTCATATTCCCATTGTTCCAACCCTTTAGCCATTAGTGTGCAAGGAAAAATACAGAGAAAAGAAGTTGGAGGAAATTTGAAAAGGAGCCCAGGATTAGGTTTGCGGAGCAGTGGCCGATCTCGAAATTGTAAGTTGATTCATTCAAAGTAATAAAGAAATACTTTTCTCATCCCAATTTATGAGTTCTACATAGTTTGTTAAATACATGTTTGAATCTCTAACCTATTAGTTTGTAGGTAAAATGCATGTGTAGTTTGTTGCTTGTTTTGTATGCAGGTCAGCCTTGGGGAGGAGAATTGATAACAAGTGATTAAGAATAAAGAAGGATTGACATCGAATGGCTGGAACAAGGTATGTTGGTCTAACCATGTATTTGCTGAAAAGAAATGGGGATTAAGTATGGGGATGAAGGTAGAAAGTAGATTTCTTTTGGTCATATCTGCATGCAAAATATAACCCTAATTTCTAGTTCATAGGGGGATTTTCGACCACAACAGAATTGGCGACCATACTGGGGAAGTCTCTAGGGTTCTTGGGAATTTTATTTTTTGAGTATTTTAAAAAAAAACTGGCTTTCTTTCCTGTTTTTTGAAGTTTCTGCAAAGTCTAAGCTAACAGAGATTCTGGTTTTCCATACTAGTCATCTATGTTCTTTGCTTGACTGTAATTTATTTTTTTCGAGACCCACATAGGTACACGCAAACTGTAGAAGGTCTTCACGCATGTACACACACCCTACTCTCTTACAACCAGCATGTACATGCTAGCTGAAGAAGTAATAATGGTGTGTAAGATTCCATAAAATTGTGGAGGCAGTCATCCTCTTCCCTGTCAGAATTTGTCATTCTTAGGGGTTTTCTAGAACTCTTTCTAGTCTTGGTTGTTTGCAGTCTTTAGCTTAGGTTTGTTCTATGATTTTTTTTTTCCTTATATTGTTTTCTCTTTTTCTATTAAATAAAGTGTCTGAGCCTTCAAGAGATATTGGTTCTCAGTATCGGTGGTCTCTACCTGGTTTGGATTGCCTATTTTTTATTTTTTCTAGAGTTTTAGAGGTACACACAGCTTATATAAGGCCAGCACGCATGTACATGCTCTCTGACGCTATACATATCACGTGCGCATGCTTGATTTTGAACTGTCAATAGTGTGCTTGTGAAGGATAATTTTTGTGGAAGGAAAGGCAGTCATCCTTTCCTTTGACAAGAGTTATACCTCTCAGGATCTTGAATCTCTATCATAGCAATCAGTAGCTTAGGTTTGATCTCAACCATAGCTTTCTTTTTCATTTTAGAATTTTTCATGAAAATTTTCTTTCATAAGGTTTTTAGACAAGTGTGAGAGTCCATTTTTTAGTTGCTAGTGTGTGATTTTTAAAAAGATTCTTTTTGATCTGCGCTTAGGCCAGAATGTTTTCTTGGTTTTGACTTGTTGGTATTTTTCCTTTTTTCTTTGTAAGCATTTCAAATAAATAAAAAATATTTTCTTTCTTTGTTTGGTTGAAAAGTGTTGTGTTGCATTAGTAACCAGGGAAAAGTCTTTTCTTTCATAAGTTTTTGGTAGCTTACTTAGATCATAAGTAGCTCGTAGTCGAGTGAAATCTTGCTTTGAGTTTGCTGTTCAAAAATCTTAGGATTTTTTTTTTTAAATTTGAAAAGTTATTTAAAAGTAAATGTTTTTGTTTCCAGTTTTATGTCCGTTTTTACTTTCGTTGTTCAAACATCACTAATTTCACTTTCATAACCTTTTACATAAGGCAAGCCATAAAATTAACGCCAAATCTAAAATTCATTAGACTTTTATGTTTGTAGGGTCAATCAACTAATTCAAGATCAGGGCCTTGAATTAGGTTGGAGAGGAAAATCTTCAAGGCCATTTAAATCAAACATTGGAGTCTGAGTTAGGGAGTGTCAAAGTCCAATATCATGAAATTTATCCAGGAATCCCCTCTAACACAGGGAATAACCATGAGGTCGCGTGCAGAATGGTAGCGGAGATAACCCCTCCAAAGATGGACCAATCGTAGTGGAGAACATATATAGAGGGCTTGTCCTAGGATTTCGTCGATTGCATTTTCCATGGAGCTTTGTGGGTATGGAATCTGTTTGATATTCTCAGTTGTCTTCCATACCACTTKCTCTCRAAACCCTTGACAGGTTTCRGGCTCGATACCCTGCTCATTGTGGTCTACCCGACTTTCGAYTGTACCCGCCTAGTGATTGTTCGCGCACTGACAACCTAGTTGCCCATCTTTTTAGGGACTTACACAAGTGACTGCGGGGGTATACCACGGTACCTAAGACACAAATTAGGCCACACTTTGTAGAGTATACYTGGAGGGTGCTTTCGTGTTCGAGTTGCACTTGCACCGGTAAGTTGCTCTAGTGTTGGTTGGTGTAACTGTTCTTCCAATTAGTTTAGTGTTTTCCTGTCTTATCTTATAGGGATTTTGTAGTGTGTGTTKTTTTTGAACGAATAGAAYGCCCTAGGGTGTCTTTTGATATTCTCACACAGTGGAGGATCATAAGCTCTACCGATCACGAAGGCTTCTGTGCCTGTCGTCGGTTACACTAGAGCCACCCCCGCCACCACTAAGGTGAAAGCTAGACCAACAAGGGTCTTTTGAAGAGAACAAGTCACACGAAATTGTTCCTGACCAACATCCAGAGGAATCGACTATTTTGGACCTTGGAGTGAAATCTCTTGGCCCCGTTGAAACCCCAACCACTGATCTCTCGACACCCCTCATCATACCAATTTATCCTTACAAGTTCCATACAGTGTCGCACACAACAATGGAAACAAATGCTCTTACTACTTCTGGGAATTCATCAATTCCCACTATGGTTGTCACCACAAGAGCATTTCCACCTCCTAACCCATCGTCACCGGTTCGAGCCACCATGGTCTCGACCGCCTCTACATTGCACAGTGGTCTGATCCCGTCTCTGGTGGCGGCCACACCCCTTTTCACACCATGTGCTATAGGCCCTCCGTTCTCATACGGGATGCCTAGTACAGGTACAAGTCCTGTACTTTCCTTTTCCACTTCACAAACTTCATGTCTAGGGGTAGGTAGCTCTAACACTCCTCTGCAAGGCCACATGAGGGGCACTTTCTCTCCCTTTAACACTTTCCCTTATGGAGGAGGTCATATACCTCCTTTATCCCCTTCGCTTAGTGGCACGCACCATCCATCCACTGGGCCGCCTGCACACCATAGTTTATTTGGAGCAGGGAGTCAAGGGCCACCTTCTCATAATATGTCGGTTGGTTCGACACTGTTCTCTTTGTTCGGTGCATTT
>JASDQU010687470.1:41751-53055 GCA_032191745.1 Picea mariana
TCTGCGTTGGAAACAACCCAAAATATTCTATGAGCAAGTTACTTCTGGCCGACATTAATCAAAGATTATATCGAATCGGTCAAAAAGTGTCATCCGTGCCAAATCTTCTCTTGGAAGATGAGGGCACACCCTGCTCCCATGTTTCCTTTCATCACAGTTGGTCCCTTCACCAAGTGGGGGATTGATTACACTACATGCAACCCTCCTTCAGCAAGGGGGCACTGCTATATCATCGTAGTTGTTGACTACTTCAAAAAGTGGGTTGAAGCTATGCCAACGTTTAAAGATGATGGAGAGACTACAAATATCTTTCTTTTCAACCAGATAATAGCAAGGTTCAGCTTCCCGAGGGAGATGGTCACTGACGATGGCAGTCACTTTCAGAACCAAATGATGACTGAGTTAACATCAAATCTTGGGTTACGGAAAGAGAATTAATCACCCTACTACCCCCAAGCAAATGGTCAGGTGGAAACTGTAAACAAATCTCTTAAGACCATCCTACAATGAACGATCAACTCAGCTAAGTCAAATTGGCATTTGATGTTGTACTCAGCATTATGGGCCTACCGAATTTCTATTAAGACTGCAACCATTTTTTCACCTTTTCAGCTTGTATACGGGTTGTAAGCAGTCTTACCTATTGAATGTCATATCCCGTCTCTAAATTTGGAAGTACAATTATTGCCAGACACTTCTTCGCTTGAAGAACGGTTAGTATACCTTGAGCAGCATCGTGATGAGGCCCTGGCCAATGAGGCTCATAAACATAAGGTCAAGTGTCAGTATGATAGGTCTATTCATCCTTGGATTTTCTTTGAAGGCAACCTTGTCCTAGTCTATGACCAAGATAAGGACCCCCTGGGGGCAGGAAAATTCAAACCCATGTGGTTCGGACCTTTCATCATAAAAGAGGTTTTAAAAAAGGGCACTTATCGTCTGGTTGAATTTGAAGGGAATGCTTTGGCGGTGCCTAGGAATGGGCTCTACCTCAAGAAGTATTACTCATAGGTAGTTCACCATGGGTAACTTTTTGTAACATATGTATAGTCCTTGTACTATTACTTTCTAGTTTTTTTTAGTGTTATAGATATGTCGTTGATATTTTCTTTCGTCACTGTGGTAGATTTTAAGTGAATCCAAGGTGTTCATTAGGTACATAGATGGTGCTATCTGGCACACTTGGAGGCTTGCCTCCGTAGCTTGGGTAATATTCATACCTCAAGGCCAGTTGTTATCTTCCGGAGGTATATGCTTAGGTGACACCACAAATAATGTCGCCGAGTATAATGTAGTAATAGAGTTGCTTCATGACGCCTTGTCATTCGGTATCTCTCATCTCTGAGTCTATATCAATGCTAAGCTGGTTGTGTCACAGTTAAATAGAGTCTACCGGGTTCATGATCCGACTTTGCACCAACAATTTTTTAGGGTACGTCTCTTAGAACGAAACTTTGATTATATTACATATTTTCATGTTCCTAGGAGATTAAACTAAGTTACAGATACTCTAGCTAATCACATTTTAGATTGGCATCTTGTACACACATAAAAGGACATTCACGTAAACATGTAAATACATTTTTTACACACATGATCCATAAGACACAAAAGACATAAAAATCCATATATAATCATAAATTAACCAGAGTACATAGATGGATGCAAACGTCTCAAAAATATATACAAGTCACGGGGCTTATGCCCTCAAAAAAATGTACAAATAGTGCTCGTGGCACGTAAAATGTCTAACTAAGGTCAGGGCCTGTGGGCCCTATTATAATGATCCACAACATTGGGTAAACATCGAAACAATCAGACCCACGTCCGAGGTGCCCCCACTACATGAGGCTGCATGGATGGTGGTAGGTCCTCAATCTCTACCATAGGGACCATGCAAGTGAGTGCAGTAAAGTTCTGCTCGACTTGTCTAAGTACCCTCTTAGCTTCCCCGGTTGGGAGATATCTCGCTATTGATGGTCCCCCGGCTGGGAGATCTCCTGCTACTACTGGTCCCCCGGTAGTGGCAGGTGTATCCCCTGGTCGAGGACAATGCATGTTCCTCGCATAATCAACAGGTCGCACTGGTCCCACATCTGCATACAACAAATGCATATCCATCAAATACTCTGGCATATAAAAAAAAATGATATATAACAAAAATGACATAAAAATTACATATGATCCATAAAAAATAAAAACAACTACAAATATGGAGACTTACCCATCTCTCCTCACTCCTCACCAGGAGGTACGAGTATCTCAGGATCCCTCGAAAAGTCAATTTCTGCATATGGGTAATCATCGATAACAAGAATCTGCCGCGATATCCAGGAAAATAATTCATCATCGAAGGACTCATTAGTCCTTCCACCACCCTGCCATGGAAGCAATACTACCCATCTACACATCACAGGAAGCAAGGCATGATGTCCTCGTACCACTACTCGAGGAATAAAACTTGAGACTCTCTCAAAGAAGAACGAGCACAAAATAGTCCCGAATCTGAAGTTCCTCTGTGTCCACAGTCGGCAATCTGTCAACTACCTCTTCATGCACTTAAGCAATGTGGTACTCCAGTCAAAAAATTGTGCATTCAAGCACTGGACGACACAGTTCATCTATGCACGAGAAGCCTGATGTAAGGCCACAGAACTAGTAATCCACCTAATGAGAAATACAATCGCTTGCAGCGATAAGTCAGTGATCTTTCTTATGGGCACCTATGAGCTCGATTGGTCTGTCCTAGCCTCACAGTAAAGGGCTATCAATTCTGCTATATTATGCGGCCTCGAGGGAAACATCTTGAAGTTGATCGGTTCCCCTCTCCTTGAGAGGCCAGTCAAAAAGTATATATCCTCGGTGGTGGGCACCAGTGACTGGCCCTCTAACATAAAAGCCTCTGCATCAGGATGCCAGTAGTAAACCAAGGCATTCAGTAGCCTCGGTTGTGCCTTCATAAAAGGACATAGGAAAAAATTTAACAACCCACATTGCATCAACGTGGCCACAACATTCGGGTCTTCCCTGACCAACTCACTAACTTCTTCATGCTCCCTTTCTCTTCGGTGAACATACATCCTACCAAAACAAGAAGGTTCAGGAAGGTTAGCCATTGTTTTTTTAATTTTTTATCCATTAAGGGAGGTCCACGCATGTTGTAAAAATGACAGTCGTGTGTACATGCGTGTAGATTTTACTCTGCTCGAGTGTACACACGACCTATCCAGAGATAGCCCGAGTGGACCTAGGGCCGACCTTTTAAAGGTCAACACCCCCCCAAAAAATGAAACTCAAAGCAAAAGTAAAGAATTGAATTGCAATATAGGGGAGTTTTTACTTACTTGGTCTAGACAGAAGTTCGTTTCGTCCACTGTAGCTCCCAGAATCACCACTTTTGTCAAAGGGTTTTTTTTGGCTCCAGAGCCAATTTCCAAATCAACAATAGTGATAATGAGCTGCCAACTTCTATTTATAGAATTTTTGGCCTCTTTTTGTCACATTTTTGGCCTCCCTTATCATTTTCTTTAAACCAAAAACCATTTAAAGTGATTCAGGAGTTGCTTGGGAGGGGTATGGTCGAGTATCGGGGCAATTTTTTGGAGTTTTGGGACATTTTTCTAGGATTCATGGAAAAATCTCAGATGATCAACTTGAGCATGTAGGTTAGGTTTCTACCCTGAATTTTGTATCTCGTTGTCTTTATCCCTCTGCCATAGGATCGATCCCATCAAGTTGCGACACAGAACCATCATTACGTCTTTAGAAGTGTCACGAGTTGGTGGTAGATCTTACCGGAACATGGATGCCCTAGGTAGATCCTAGTTGCATTATGGTTTCCATGCTGTCTCCAATCACTATAGGCTCGGGAGTCCTTTTTATTTTCCCTAATTAATGAGTTTGAGCCTCATTTGCATGATTTTTTTTCACTCTTGACCTCACCCTTGGGACTCCCAAAAAACATAACAGGTCTTCTTTTAAACCCTTTTTAGACCCTCTAAACATGAAAAGATTGTCAAGAAATCTTGTGGCCTTTCACGCTCGTTAAACTAAAATTTGAAGTCACGTCTATCCGGCGGTAGTTTAACCCTTTTTTCGGTCTGGACGGTCAACTATACGAACAAAGGTATACTCTAAGGAACTTTTGTTCTGTAGAAGAGTACCCTCAGGTCTAATTTTACCCCTTTTTCGGGCCTATGGGACTAAATTTACGAAAAAGGAACCCCCACGGAGTCCATAGTTAAGCTCTTTTCAGACTCCCTAAAATTGAAAAGATCGTCGAGTGACCTTATTCTTTCACACTCGTTAAAATGGTCTAGAAGAACATTCCTGACGAAGTCCATAGTTAATATTTTTTCATACTCCTTAAAAGTGAAAAAAATGTCGAGAGATCTTGTCTTTATCACACTCATTAAAAATGGTTTTGAATAAGACGTCTTGTCGGTGCTAGTTTACCCCTTTTTTGAATCGACTAGACTACCTTCGAAAAAGGTACCCCAATGGAGTCTCCTTTTATTCTTTTTCAGACTCTCTAAATATGAAAAACCACCGAGCTTACCTTCTTTGGGCTCGTTAAGCTTACATCGAAGGACGTTACCACTGTGTGTTTTATTAATCACATTTGCATACCTGTGTCTTTGGCCTAATGCCGGCTCCATGTTGCTCTCAATTGAACCATCTGAAGCATGCCTTATATGCAAGCCCTGTAGCGCTTTGCCTCTATGTCTTGACACCTTTGGCTCGAAGAGGATTTTTTCCAAGTGTCCTTTTCTTGCATATGTCCCTTGGCCCTGAGCATCCCCATGTTCCATGATCTTGGAGCTAGTACATTTGCGACATTCAATCCTCCTTTGTAACGTAACATTCTTTCATTCTTTTTCAAAAATTATTGAAAAAAGACAAAAAATTCAAATATACCCAAAAAAGAGGAAGGGAAAAGTATTTTCTTTATTGGCAGCATAATGAGTCACCCTTGGATAAAGCACATATGTTCATTTGTTCATCAAACCATGGGATTTAATATGACCTTAGGAAGTTGTTCTCACTACATAGAGCTATGTCCTCCTCTGTTTGGTTATTCTTCCAAACATATGGAGAGTTTGCGTTGCCTCCTACCTTGAAAACTTATGTTAATTCCATGATGCCTGAGTCTCATCATTTGTCATGATGTTGTCCAAGGGAAGTTTTTCACCAAGCCTGAGTCGGCCCCTATGTAGTTTGTCTCCTGCCATCATACTCGACCATCCTAAATGTCCAATCAAGTCCTTGTTAAAAATCAATGAAGCTTTCAGTATGATCATCAAGATTATCTAGTCCATGACCGATGAGCCATCGAAGACCTCTGGGTAGTGTAGTCGTACATTCATATTACACTCCTACCTGAGTTTTGAAGATTTTGAAGTTGTTTCTTGATCTCTGAAGACCTCATCTCCAGCCATCAGGTCGTATCATCTTATAGAAGATGGATACTCTATATGTATATCTTTTTGATTTCGAGATGTAGCTCTTCTATGTATTATTTGTGGCTACTCTTTATATAGTTATAAGACATGGATCTACAGTGTATTTGACTAGTAGCCATGATTCTATTTTATCCCAAGCATGGGTATGCCCGCCTCTGTGAGACAATTATTGTTTTGCAGACGATGCCTCTGGTTCCTGATCCTTGGGCTCAATTGTTTAGCACAACAATGAATATTGTTAATGTATTTCAGCCATCAGATGCCCTTCTGACCTCACACATTAGGGGGCATCTATTATAACCCTAAATTGCACTAGAAATGCTTACTTGGCATCAATCCATCTCAGATTCCTTATTTGCCAAAACACTATTGAAAAACTCTTTAGAAAACCTCTTTTATAAAGGCCCATGCACCCTACTCCATTACTGCATGCGTGTACACACTAGCTGACCTAAAACAACCCGCGTGTACCTACAGAAGCATGAAAAAATGAAAGTTACCGACAGAACACACAGCTTTGGGTGAGTTAACTAAACCTTCCATCCATGCATGGCCGAGGGTTTGACCAAATACCTAGCTCCTTCTAGCCTATAAAATAAGGGGTAGGGGTACCATTTGGAAAGAGGAGAATAATAGTAAAGAAACTCTACTCAAATTCATATTCCCATTGTCCCAACCCTTTAGCCATTAGTGTGCAAGGAGAAATACAGAGCAAATAAGTTGGAGGACATTTGAAGAGGAGCCCAGGATCAGGTTCATGGAGCAGTGGCCGGTCTCGACACTGTAATTTGATTCATTCAAAGTAATAAATAAATACTTTTCCCGTCCCAATTTATGATTTCTTCATAGTTTGTTAAATACATGTTTGAATCTCTAACCTATTAGTATGTAGGTAAAATGCATGTGTAGTTTGTTGCTTGTTTTGTATGTAGGTCAGCCTTGGGGAGGAGAACTGTTAATAAGTGATTAAGAGTAAATAAGGATCGACATCAAACACCTAGAACAAGGTATGTTGGTCTAACCATGCATCTGTTGAAAAGAAATGGGGATTAAGTATGGGGATGAAGGTAGAAAGTACATTTATTTTGGTCATATCTGCATGAAAAATATAACCCTAATTGCTAGTCCATAGGGGGATTTCCCACCACAACACTTGGGAGAGATGATCCTGCATCAGAGGTGAAGGGAGATAAGAGAGGATTCGAGGAAGAAGACGAAGGAAAAATGAGTTGGGGAAGGAACAAATCGTACGAAGGTGATGAATATGAAGGTGAAGTGCAAAGTCTTGGCTTAGTGTCTCATTAGGTGCCTTGGGTAGGGCTCATGACAAAGAGGCATGAAAGTCAAAAATGGCAGAGCGCACAATAGGGAGAATACTACCACACTCAGACTCAGGTTTTGATGAGGAGACATGCATGTGGGTTAGGAGGCAGGTCAGGTGTAACTTAGCCAAATTCTCATATCTCTTGTGTATTGAGTTGGAGGCTCTTCTCCTTATAAGAATTGTGACAACACTTGTATGGGTGTTAGGAACACCCTATGCTACCCAACCATACTTGTGTCTCTTGTGTATGAATAGTTGCATGTTGTTAGTTTATTTTTTGGATAAGTATAAGAACTGTGTAATTGTCTAAGTGTAAAGAATGCAAGTGTATGCAATGAAGTGCATGGTTGGGTGGGCTTCTTGGTGACAGAGTTAAGTGTTGAGGATTGACTTGCAAAGTAGTTCAAGGCATAGATATGGGTAGACCTTGAGTGAAAAGGTATAATTTGAGAAAAGAAAGTTCCATTTGGTCAAGCCATTGAAATGAAACATCGCAGTGCCACACGACCCAAAGGTGTCAGACGACTTAGGTGTGCCAAGTTGTAATGTCCTTGATCCAGACCCTTTGTAATTGTGCATATAGGTCAATCAATGATTGGTACAAATTGTAAGTGTAAATGTAMATTTGGGTTGTTGAGTCATTGACACTAAGTTTTGGTGTTGCATGCACTTGAGTAGTGTGTGGAGAATTGTTATCAAAGAAAGGGTGCACACATTTCATAAGTKTTGCGTGGACTGATTAAGTGTGCATATTTCACAATGTTYCATGCAATTGGGCAAGTGTGTGGTAATTATCTCAGAGTGCAAACAAAGAATGTGGGTGTCACCTTGTTGACCAATATCTTATCACATTCATTCATAAAGGGGGTTTTTTAATTATAAAAGATAAAGTCAATATATTGTAGGTATTGGGGGGGGGGATGTGGGGTCTCAAGAGGTTTATAGGTACTGTGGGGTACAAAAAGGAGTATCTAGTGAAAATAGGGGTTTATTTTATTAAAAATATGTATTGGGAGGGGGGTTTGATAAAAGGATTTTGGGAATATTTACTAATATCTAGTGAAATTAGGGGTATTATTTAATATCCCACAAGGCATTATGTCCTAGTTTAATAGAGTGAATACCCCATGGCACAAATATGATTTATATATATATATATATATATATATATATATATATATGGTTGTATATTTATTGAGGCTAGAGATCCTCTATGATTATGAGGCCAGTGAGTCGGGACAAAGATAGGCCAGTGCACCTATCCATGTAAATATAATAATGGTTATTAATATAAAATTACATCATTACGTGCAGACAGGCTTAGAAAAAAAGAGGTGGGGGTTCACTCCATCGAAAAAGGGAAAAGGGGGGTGAGACTTAAGTCTTAAGTGAATATTTTATAATATTTTTGAAAAAGTGTAACATTGGATAATTATTTTATCCTATGTTCTCGGTGTAGGGAATGCGTCACCAAGTGGCTATAGCTACTTTTGAAGGTGATAAGTTTCAAGTTGAAGTCATGCAATATATATTGTTGAGCCTTAGTGTATTTTATGGGAAGTGATGCAGGAGCATCGCTCCAAGCTCAGCTACGCGCCAGCCAACCAACTCATCAAGCGTGCATTCAATGGATGGAGAGAGGCACAACCGTCTCACTTTCAAAATTTGAATTGGAAGTAAATGCACTAAATGTTTGTAAGGATGGTAGAGCCAAGCCATGCATATGCATAGGTTTAGGGAAAGTCACCTTCAATGGGTGTAAGGCTGAGATCTAGATCCAATTCGGACTAGATAGCCCATTCAATGTAATTGAATAGAGTAAGTAGCTTGGAGGGAAGAGCTCAAAGATCCCCCTCATGTAAAAGATATTAGATATTATTTTGAGAAGGGAGAGTCTATAGAGAAGGAAGATAGGAAGAGAAGAGAGATCCGAGAATCTGTTGTAGTTCGAGATCAAACACACTATAAAGAGACATTTTATGTTAATACAAAGAGTAGTTTTTCCTACATGAGATTCTTTGTGTGTTTATATGTTTATGGATGAATGTGTTTATGTGTGTTGATTATATGTTGTAGATGTATATTGGTTTGCATTTGCAGATTGTAGACAGAGGTCATTGTCTGTTGAGTTTATTGATTCCAGGTTTGGGTTCTTTATGGCTTCATGCAAGAGGTTGCATGACAGAACACTACGGGTCCTATAAGCCAGTGCACTTCTGAATTCTACAGAATTTTGAAAGAGACGTGCTAGGAGGGAACACCAGAGGAATCCATTGACTCAAGGGAGAAGCCTCAAGGTTGTTGAATACCTTAGAGGTGAGACTGTCCAGAGGTAGACACAGGGAAGACATAATTTCTGAGAATTCTGTGAGGCTCTGCCAAGAGGGTATTGAGTGTGTGCATTGAGTGCACAAGAGTAAATGTATCGTGAGTTCAGTGAGAAAAAAGAACTACTGAAGGTTCTGTAGAAATCTACCAAGAGGGCATTAAGCGCATGCATAAAGGGCACATGAGGAACTCTATTTCAATTTCATTGAGAAGACAGAATCATCAAAGGATTCTGTAGAACTCTGCCAGAAGGGCATTGAGCAGGTGCAGAGAGCACACACAGGAACTCTTTTCTAATTTTAGAGGATCAAAGAAGTGTCCAGGAGGAGGAACTTCACATGGTTATTGAACACCCTATAGGTTCAACAAGGAGTGTTTGAGCATAAGTTTCCAAGAGGGCTCTTATATCCCTTCAAGGAGAGAAAGGGACATAGACCATTGAGGTCTGAGCAGTTGAAGCTCAAGGAGGAGAAAGACCTATGCAAAGAGTGCAACAGGCCAACACTCAAGAGAGGTGTTGACAGACAGTTGTCTGAAGGATCCTCAATCATAGGATTGGAGTTGAGAGAGGACTTATTATAAGTCCTGAAGCTTAGAAGAGATAACACTATTTCATGCAAAGATCCTGCAAGGAGTACAAAGGTCGAGGAAACATTTTAGGGTTTCAGAGTAAAGAAATTTAGGAGGAGCAGTGATTTTTCGCACAGAGCCATAGACGAGAGGAGAAGAAGGCCAAGGAAACCCTTTGAGGTTTTGGAGTTGCCAAAGCTCAGGAGGGACAACATTTTCCAAAACACAAGTGATACCCAAGTCATGGGGTTCATGGAGAAAGAAAAGGACAAGGCCTTTGAAGCTTCAAAAATATCCTAAGGCAGGAAGGAGAAGCGTGAGCTCAGGAGAGCTACAGTTGCCGTTAGATCAGCTGGATACAAGATCTGGACCGTTGAGGTTCGTGTTGGTTGTGGATCCTGATTATCTTCCTAATTCAAAGGTCTTTTACTTTCAGCCATGTCTATACCCCATGAAGTATTTACACCCTATAAGTATGTACACTCTTCCACACAGGGGAGTGCAGAGGGGGGGTACCCCCTCTGCGGGCTCCCGGGGGTCTATCCCCTTGGCTGGGGGGTCTGTGAGCCCCCAGTGGGGGTTTAGGGGTGAAGCCCCCGAAGGAAAAATTGCCTTGTAAATGTATATTGTAATTTCATTGTAAATCTGGACCGTTCATTATAAGGTCGCAAATCTAATGATAGAGATTATGTTAGGGTTTTTTTCCCTAGAAGGCAACCCTCTTTTATGAAGGAAATGTATTGTGGCTATGGTTGATGGTGAATATTGTATTCTGAGATAGGAGACTATGAGAGAAAGAAGAGGAAGTTACAACGGGTTTGTTGTAGGTTGTATCCCTTCATATGTTGTATAATAATAAAGGAAGGATGTGGCAATTTCTCTAGTGGACATAGCCCACACTAGGTGAACCACATAAATTTGTGTCTCTATTGTATTGTGTATCTTCTTTGTTTTGTTTCCGCATTTTTTTTATTTTATTACTCCACGGTCCCGTTTTTGTAACAAATGGTATCAGAGAGAAAGGTAACTCACAGGAAAAGAGGGTTCCTGGTTTGAGTGGGAGCAATGTCAGAATATGGAAAGTTTAGGGTCGAGAAATTTAACGGCCAAAACTACCAGTTATGGAAGATGCAGATGGAAGATTATTTATATCAGAAAGATCTATTCCTACCATTGGGCGGAGTAGCAAAGAAGACAACAGCCATGAAGGATGAAGAATGGGATATTCTTGACAGAAAGGCTCTAGGAATGATACGAATAAGCCTGGCAGCGTCGGTGGCTTTCAATATTTCCAAAGAAAAGACAACGAAGGGTTTGATGGATGCATTGGCCAAATTGTATGAAAAACCCTCAACATCAAATAAGGTATTTCTAATGAAGAGATTATTTAATATGAAGATGTTGGAAGGTGGGTCTGTTGTGTTCGAAAACACAGGTATTACAACAGAGGATGAACACCTTCAGTAACCACTCACATAACCAGATCAAATATCAACACACCAATGTTTTCATGTGGTAAAACCCCTACGGGGAAACATCCACGGCCCCAACCAATGCGGCCACTTGGAGAAGTTTATTAATGCAAAGAAAAATATTACAGAGGGATTTTACAAGAGAGTT
>JASDQU010687471.1:5886-16956 GCA_032191745.1 Picea mariana
TGATCTGGCCTAGGAAGGACTGCATGGATTTCTTGGAGGTCGGTGGGGGAAGTTTGGAAATGACCTGAGTCCTTTCGGGATCAATAACCATTCTGTCACTAGACACAATAAAACCTAGAAGTTTACCCTGTTCTACTGCAAAAATGGACTTCTTAGGATTCAGAGAGATGCCGTATTTACGACATCGTAGCAGAACAGCTCTTAGGTGAGCTAGATGATCGTTTTTGTTTTCGAATAAACGGTTACATCGTCTAGGTAGACTACTACGGAGTGATTGATTAAGCCTCTAAAAGCAATATCCATTGCTCTTTGAAAAGTAGCACCGGCGTTAATCAATCCAAAGGGAATTTTGCGATAAGCATAGGATAGGGTCCATTACTTAGGATACATCATTGATCAACATGGTGTGCATGTGGATCCAGCCAAGATCCAGGTCATCCGTGACTAGCCTGCCCCAACCACACTCACTGAACTTCAGAGCTTCTTGGGCCTCACCAATTTCTATCGCAGGTTCGTGTTGGGATTCTCCCATATCGCATGGGCCCTCAGCCAAATAACCAAGGGTAGAGGTAAGCCAAAATTTGTGTGGGGCCTGTCCCAACAAAAAGCCTTCGATGACTTGAAGAAACATTTGTGCTCATCCCCAATACGTTCATTACCGGACCTACAACATCCCTTTGAGATCAAGACAAATGCTTCAGACTATGTTGTGGGCGTCATTCTCACTCAACATGGCCACCCCGTGGAATATCATAGTGAGACACTATCAGATGCTATCCATAAGTATCCTACTTATGACAAAGAAATGTACTCCATTATGCAAGCCTACCACCAGTGGAGACATTACATTATTGGGAAGAAGACAATCATACACATTGATCAAAAGCCACTACAATTCATGCAGACCCAAGGAAAATTGCAGAATGACCACCATCGAAAGTGGTCCACATACTTATAGCAGTTCCACCTCAACATCAAGTATAAAACATGAAGTACCAACCGAGTTTTCGATTGCCTCAGTCGACCTCCAGTCGTGACACTCACCACGGTGCTTGAATATTGTGTCCACGAGACCTCTAGATGGCCCCACCTCTATGAGACAAACCCTAAATTCTCCACCACCTACCAAAAGTTGGGCGCCAAATCAGTGGTCGCTAATTTCCATCTTCAGGATGGGTTGTTGTGTTGTCTAAGCCATCTTTGTGTTCCATCAAGCGAACGCGTGAAGCTAATTTGGCAATTTCACTACAGTCAGGTGGAAGGACACTTTGGCATAAAAAATAAAATGGAAATGATGTAGAGACATTTCTACTAGCCGAAACTTCGACGGGATGTAAGCAAGTATATCAGGTCCTGCACCGCTTATGTTATTGCCAAATCGACCACTAAGAAAAAAGGCATGTACACCCCTCTGACTACTCCTGATAGGCCTTGGGAATCCATCTCAATGGACTACATGTCAGGCCTCATGTCCACCAAGAGGGGAAATGACTGTGTTTTTGTGGTTGTTGATCATTTTTCCAAGATGGCGATTCTAGCCACCTGCAAGAAGAACATCATAGCAGAAGCCACTACCAAACTCTTCTTTGAACGAGTATGGGTACATTTTGGGATCCCACAAACCATTATCTCAGACCGTGACAGTTGGTTCCTCATCACATTATGGTTGAGCCTCTGGTCACTGCTGGATACCAAGCTCACCAAATGCACTGCCTTCCACCCCCAAATAGATGGCCAAAATGAGGTCTTCAATTGAATGATCGTACATATTCTATGCATATACAATTCAAAACACCCCCGCATATTGGATGAGAGTCTTCCCTATGTCCAACATAGCTACAATTGATCCCTGCATATCTCAACTGGTCACAGTCCTATTTAGGTGGAGTTGGGATTCCAACTATTGGGCCCCATGGATGTTGCACTACCCGTGGCGACCACCTCGTTCGACTCATCCCCTGCTCCACCAAAAGATGACAAAGCCACCCAGTTCATTGAGCGGATCCAGTACAATCTCCAACAGGTTTAGGATATTCTATAGAAGTCTAATTCCAAGTACAAGTAGTGCCATGATCAACATCGGGTGGCACATAAGTTTCAAGTGGGCGACAAAGTTTGGTTTCACTTGTAGAAATAACGCCTTATAGGGCCCCATCAGAAGCTTCACCCACTCCGTTAAGGGTCGTACACCATAACCAAGGTTATGGGTGACAATTCTTTTGAGCTCAACATTCCCCCTTTACTTGGCATGCACCCAGTCTTCAGCATGGCTCTCCTTCAACCATATTTCCCATCGTTATTGGACACCTCAGAGATAGCAGAGAAATTGACACCAACATATCTCAACCCTGACTGCATGAAACAAGAATCTAGTGATTATATTGTGGAAGCACATATCAATGGAACTTGACAACAAAGGATCCAACTTTATCGAGTCATCAAAGCATGGAAGCTCCTGCACCAAGGCAAGTGGCTCACCCGTGGCCAAATTCAACAGAAATTTCCTCATCTAATAGGGGAAATCAATGCAATGGAGACCATTCCTTCCTAAGGAGGGAGGATTTATCTAGGTGGATATCGGTGGCCACCCACCTATTCCACTAGCTCGAAAAACAGTTTTCTATCTTGGCAGTTTTTTGGGTTCGAAACTTCTGGGGCCATTTTGAATCCCTAAACGATATTTTTTCAGGATTTGGGGCCTAGGTGATTGCCTAGGGTACTAAACTAAGCCAATTGAAAATCTTTCTTCTCGGTTAGACCTTTCCAATGGGCTATCGTGCGCCTAAAACAGAGATTGTATGCAAAAGTTACGACTCTGGAAGTGGATGTACTAACTTACCCAAACGAGGCCCACATGACTTTTGGCGCTTCATCTCCTAGGGTTAGGTTTTTGGATGTCCATGGTTTTTGACATTCCCGTTTATTGTAAAAAGGCCTTCAAAGCCTCATTGTAATCATCTTCTTGCGAATGAGTGCAGCCATCACATCTCTTCTCAGAGATAAGCCGCCACCATTCCAGCAAGCTTGTTTTCCGCTGCATTTTACAGTTTCAACTTATTTCCTTATTGAATAGAAAACCAGTTTTACTATATCTCTGTTATTCTGTGTTAAGAACCTTTTAATAATATGTATCCATTTCGTTCTTCTCATAAAATCCGGATCAACAACTTAGGAATTTCTCAAAATTAGGATGATGATTTGTGGAGAATACTTTTTGGTTTATGATGTGTGAAGAATACTTTTTGGTTTATATCTAGGTGGTACCTAGAAAACCAATATTGAAAAAGGAGTAACTAATTTTTGACATTTTTTCACAAATTCAAAATGTGAAATTTGTATGTTTATACATAGAGATAGCTCTTCCTAGAAAGCCAAGAGAAGTTACAATCGTTGAAAGATACGATTGATGATTCTGTAATTGAAATAATTCATTAATAACTTGTTGAAGATGAATCACAAGCATACGATGTCAAAGCATAAAGTGATACCAAAATCGGTATAAGTGAATGTGATTTTCCTTTTGAACTTATACAAGAAAATGTTCATGAACATCAACAACTACAAAATGATGTTTCCAAAATCGTTGTCAGCATTTAGGAAGAATTGCAATTCAATAGCAATATACATGGCTTAGTATTTGAAAAATACATCAATTTTCATATTATAAACTATTCCAAACCAATTCAGTTTGTGAGTGTTGGTATTCTTGCCAAATATTTGAAATGAGAAGATTCATATGTTCAACAAGTTGATGCAGAAGTTAATGGTGTTGATGATATAATTGATGATAAATAGATTGAGAAAATAATTGATAAGGTGCTAGCAATGTTATTGATTTGACCATATGGAGACATATTGTTTTGATCTCCATCATTGTCTTCATTGTGGGAAGACAAATCATCTTTCAAATAAATGTCAAAAGAAGAAGGATAAAAAGAAAATAATTCATTATGGTTGAATCAATTCTTGGAAATGGAATTTAGAAGCCAATATTTTCCATACGTCTAACATCGAGTTCAAACATAGCTAAAGACATATTTGCATGGAAAATTTACAAAAGTGGATGGATTTCAATCAATTGTTACCAATATTAATTAATATTTGATTTGCAAATAATTATATTGTGAATTGACTTAGCTCAATTTTTAAAAGAACTTAATGAATAATTGAAAGGTTGAATTGAAGAAAATAACAACATGAAATAAGATAGAATACACAACAAGTTTGTTAACGGAGTTCACCCATATTCAGCTACGTCTCTGGGTTTGCTTCTAGTGAGTGACCAATCCATTAAAAGATGCAAAATTCTTAATTACATCAATATGGTCTCCAATCTGCAAGAAAACTTGTCCTCGGATATGCTATAAAGAGTGTATATCAGAAACAACCACTTCTCACTCTTAGGATGCCAAAATATAGCATAAACACTACAAAGAAAATACCCTATAGCGGAGGTATTTGCGGAATCCTCTATAAAAATAACCCAATAATCCATTTATAGCAGAGCTGCACGGGTGAATGCTTTAGTAGACATTTTTAATGGTTCTTTTATAAGACTATACTTCAACGGTGCACGAACATATATAAATGCACCAGTGTTTATAGAAAATGGTGCACTGTTGCAGAGTTATTTAAAAAACAAATAAAACAATGGTGCACATCATATAAAAACATATCGAAAGCACCGGTGCGCCCTAAACAGGCGCATTGGTGAGAAAAAAAAAGGTTTGTTGTCTTTTGTTTTTCTTCCAAATTGCATATCGTTGCGTTGCTGTCCCCTTGCAGCACCAATGTGCAACAAGAAGCTCCACAGTCTGTGTTTTTTTTTTAAATGCATAACAATGTGACTTTGTCCTTGTGGTGTATCGGTGTGTTCCATATGAGGCACCATCATGTGTTTTTGAAAAGAAACAGTGCACTATCTGCAGCGGTTAGTACCGGTGCACTTGAAGCGTGTGCACTAGAACATGGTTTAAATAAAAACAAGCGATTATGAGCACAACGAACATATGAGATTAGTTGTATAGTGATTAAGAGAAAACAAGTTGTACAAAAAGTTGTCGAAATGTTCTTTTTATCAGATAAGGATTCGTTATTTGGGACATATTATTTCTAGAGAAGGTATCGTTGTGGATCCAACAAAGGTAGATGCTATTGTGGAATGGCCAGCACTGATGAACGTGCAAGAAGTTTGTAGTTTTATGGGATTAGCAGGTTACTATCAAAGCTTTGTAGAAGGATTTTCAAAAATATCAAACCCAATTATGGAACTCCAAAAGAATAATAAGAATTTTGTATGGTCAGCGAAATGCTCAAAATCTTTTTAAAAGCTTAAATAATTATTAACAACAACACCGATACTGAAAGTTCATGATATGGACAAGGAATTCTTAGTATGCAATGACGCATCTAAAGAAGTATTGGGTGGAGTATTAATGCAAGAAGGTCAACTTATCACATATATTTCAAGGAAACTAAGAAGGCATGAAGAGAATTACACAACACATGATTTGGAATTATTGGTGATTGTTTGTGCCTTACGAATTTGGAGGCACTACCTTATTGGACCAAAATTTGAGTTAAAAACTGATCATAGTGGATTGCAACACATTTTTACTTAGAGTGACTTGAAATCATGACAAAGACATTGGTCAGAACTTTTAAGTGAGTATAATTTTGAGATCATGTACATTAAGGGAACAATTAGTCTAGTAGTAGGTGCATTGAGTCGAAGACCTGACATTTTCTCTCTAATACCCTTAAAGATGAATCTTCTAGAAATGATTTTAGCATTACATATTGATGATGATTGGTACAAGGAAGTAAAGGACAATATTAGACAAGATATCATAATGATACCTAGATATGAGCATTATTATTTGGACATTGATGGACTATTAAGATATAATGGCAAAATTTATATACCACCAAATGGAGAATTGAGAAATTTAATTTTGAATGAAGCTAATCGAGCAGTGTATATAAATCATCTTGGAGTTGCAAAAATGAAGGCAGGTCTTAAGACATTATTCTTTTGGAAGGGAATGAAATATGACATAGTTAATTATGTGGCGAGATGTATTGAATGTCAGCAAGTAAAGGTTGAACATAGGTTGAACATAGACATCCAGCAGGATTGTTACAACCATATGTGATTCCTGAATCAAAATGGGAAGTCATATCGATGGACTTTATTGTTGGATTTCCATTAATGACAAGGAGACACGATTATATTTTTTTTATTTATCAACACTTTGAAGAAGAATGTGCATTTTATTCCAGTTCGTATGACATATCAGGCACCTGACGTAGCTAGAATTTTTGTTAATGAAATTGTAAGATTTCATGGTGTACCAAGAAGGATAATATCTGATCGAGGATCGGTATTCACTGGACATTTTTGGGCTAGTTTCCAAGAGCCTTTGGGTATGCAATTAAATTTTAGTATAGCATATCACCCCAAAACTGATGGACAAACGGAAAGAAAAAATTAAGTTCTAGAAGATATGCTTCGAATATAAGTGATGGATCAACATAAACGATGGGAATAATTTTTACCATTAGTATAATGTGCGTATAATAACATTTACCAAAGTTTGATAAAGATGGAACCTTTTGAGTTTCTATATGGACAATCGTTTCAGACACTTTGAGTTGGGATCGACTAGAATATAGGGTTCTGGTGGGACTAGTATTGATTCAGGAAATGGAAGATCAGATGAAAACCATAAAGAAAATAATTAAGGAAGTGCAAGACCAAAAAAAGAGTTATGCAAATGTGCATCGTATAGACTGTAGTTGTTACACTTTTTTTCATCATCCATATGACTGTTAATGATGTAAACCTATATGTTGCCTTCAGATGGGTCAATGGCCTGAATTCCTAAAGAAAGACGGGAGAAGAACTTTCCCTAAGAGAAGAAGTTGCATTTTCCTTTGTAAAAACCCTATTAAGGAAGATTTCCATAGGTTGCACTATACACAGGGTGAAAAAATGCATGATTTCCGCACTTTTCTCTATAGCTAGGTTGCGGAGTTTCCACAGGTTGCTCTATAGCTAGGGTGCGGAAATTTCTGTGCATGGGAAAAATGAGCGTCTCCTCGATGCTTCTAGAAGGAGAAGCTTATATGGTGAGGTGGCCTCCAAAAGGTTTGGATCTTACTCACTTTCATGATTTAGTGGGATCATCCTAACCTACTCACCTTGTCCTCTTCAGCTTATAAAAGGAGAGGAGCTCTCATGGAGAAAGTTAGATTGGCTTGTTATTGAGTTTTGTAGCTTGGAGTTTTTGGAGCTTGTATGTTGTCTTTGAGCTTTTCTTTGTCAAGATAGATTGTGAGTAGCTATCAGATCCATGGAGCAAGAAGTGTGTGGGAAGCAAGGAACTGTTGGAAGGAACCTGACAACATCAAGGCATCTGGTTGTATCTTTCTTCCACATTCTTTAATACAGATATACTTTTCTTTCCTATATGAATGCTATTTTTGATATTGTATTATTCCTTGATCACGTACATAGTTTCATATCGAATAGACTCTGTTATTCTTGTATTTTTTGGCTTGTGTTTATTTGCAGATATTTCTCCATAAGCCTCATGACACAGCTTGGATTGCATTGGTGAAGTCAGATCTTCGATATTTAAAAGGTATTTGTAGATCCATTTCTCATTTGATAATTGAAATCTAAGGAAAGAGTAGTGTACTGTCTTGTTTTGTTCTAGTTTCATAGTGAAGCTAGGGGGATTGATTTGTCTCCGCACTTAAAAATTAGCCCAATAATAGTAGTTACAAGGTTGGTGATAAATTGTTCTTGCGGGTGAAGCCGCATAAGAGTTTGATTAAGTTTGTAAAGGGTGTTAAACTATTTACAAGGTTTGTGGGACCTTTCAAGGCTTTATAAAAGAAATGACACTTGGATTACTGACTAGATTTACCTGATTCTTTAAGGGGTATGCACGATGTGTTTCATGTTTCAGTTTTACATCATTATATATCAGATCCATCACATGTTATTGATATAATTTTATTGCAGGTATCAAATGAGGGTTCTCTCGTAGCGGATCCAATCAACATACTGGACCATCGCACTCAACATCTACGACGTCGATTGGTCGATCAGGTCAAGGTCCAGTGGGACAGTTATAGTCCACATTCTACCACTTGGGAGGATGCACATGAGATGCACCAACAATTTCCATATTTATTTTGAGAGCTTGATATATAGATTAGTAGCATCTATATTTTCAGGATGAAGTTTAAAACAAGAGGGGGTGTATGTAACATCCAAATTTTCACTGGCCAAATTTTCATAAAACTGATTATTTTTTTAGGGAACTTGCGTGCAAGTGATCTGGCTAAATATGGTACATTATGATTATCTGATTTGGTTTATGAGTTTATGCTATGATTGAGTATTGAAATTCGTTATATTATTAATATTGATTTATAACATTAACATGTATTATGATGATGATTTCAATTATGGATTTCATGTATGAGAATTATTAATATTATATTGGCACTGGATGTATGCATGGTGACGCTTGCTAATCCGACTCACATATGGGGTAAAGGGGTCATACAAAGATATCATATAGATTAGGGAGAGGTGTGGTAGCATCCCTGTCATATTCTAATAACACTCCCGCCGTGACCTAAGCTGAAGGTTAATGACTGCCTTGTTTATGAGAGGTTCATGATGCCATGAGGACAGACTAAGACAGTCGCTCCCGAGGATTTTTTAGTGGCGCACAATAATGTGGAGTTCTTATTCCTTAGTAAGCCCTTAGTCTCACACAAGTTCGACAAGTGGAGTATTGACTCCAAGCGTCAGACAACTTCAAAACTAAGTCAAATGGAAAGTGGCACCCTTGGAACACATAGGTGCGTCTTGAAGGGCACATCGCATGAATAAATTAATGAGTTAATAAAAGTCTATAAGACCTTAGAGAATAAAACAAATACTTAGAATTGATAGAAAATAGAATATAAATTTATAAAAATTTATAAATTGGAAGCATAATAAAATCTAAGTCAATTTTTTATATGTAAATAAATTTTATATAAATAGATCTAAGGGACTTTAGAATAAATAAAACCTAGAAGAGGGAGAATAAAAATCAAGACATGTGCACAATGTGTGCATGAAATTAATAAAAAGATTTTTAATTAAATGAAATTATTTCATTAGAAAATAGGTTGTCAACATAGAGTTAGAATCATAAGTCAAACTAGACTCTAAATCCTAACTAAGAGAAGAGTCCTAATCAAACTCCAACTGTAAATTAGTTAGGAGACACAATAAAGGAAAATTTGGGGAAATAAGGGACAACTACGAGAAAATCTAGGAACTAATTGTGGATGTATGGGAAAATGAATAGCTATTTTTATGAAAAAGAAATAAACATGTGCAACTTGGGGGAAATGTGACATGTGTTGGGGGTAAATAATCTCAATTTTAATTATCAAAAAGTATTTAATTGTGCATGAATTGAGAAGTGTCAAGACAAATTTTCTTATAAAAATAAGGAAGAGTAAGGAGGAAACGACCCTATTGTTGGATGAGTAAAATGATTTCAAATTTTCTTATGACTAGTTTACTTGTGTGAGTTGGGTTTCAAGCTTTGCAAAGAGGTGGAAGACTCTCCTTCCGAGGGAAAGCTTGAGCTATAGTTTCTAAAATTCTATGTGTGACTCCTTTGTAGCTCAGGGGACCAAGGAGGAAGAAGAGTACCCTGAGCGTTGGCTGGGAGGTACAAGTGAAGTGATTTGGTTAGCAAGCAAGGAAGGATGTAGGGAAAACCTCCAAGTTGAAGATCAACTTCACCAACCATCAGGTTTCCCTGGTTACGGTATTTAGAATTTAACTATTGTTAGATAACATTTCTTTGCATAAAGAGAATTTGTCGAATGCTGGTTGTATTGATACCTTATAATGAAATTATGTGAAATCATTTGTTGAGTATTAATATGAGGTTCTGATTACCATTTTTTCTACATGTAAGAGCTAGGTTAGTTTCTATAAATGTCATCCTTGTATAAATTCGTTGTTTTGATAAAACTATGGTTAAAGTTGAAAAGATAATTTATTATTCGTATAAAAATTTATTGAATTGATACAAAGCTGAAACTTACGACAATGCAAATGTAAATTTAATGTTATTGTTCTATACAAAAATTTTGATTATGAAAATGATTGAATTTGGTCGCGGATCTCTTAGTTCTTGTATGAAATAAAAATTTTACAGCATTATTCCCAAAAATTCCAAATATTAAGATGATTAGAATGGAGTAGCTTAACTACTAAATTGCAAATATTGATGGAGCCTTATCATCTAAAACATATTGATTGATTGCTATTAAAATATTTTAAGTAGTTTAGAGCTAGAGGCCTTATCAATCTACTTTACTTGGTCAATCTGCCAGTTCTGTAGGTTCCTTGATTATAACACCCTTGATTGATGTAATTCGAAGTTGAGGAAAGGGAAAATCATAGGAATACCTGGTCCAAACCTTCGAAGAGGGCATGGATTCTCTATTCATTCAACTAGTCTTTATTTCCATCATTCAAACTCATATTTTGATATGAGTAGTTTTGTTTTACATGATTTCCAATTGAATAAATTACAACCATGCCTGTATTGCTTTATTTTGAATTGATGTCTTAGTTGTTGTTTCTTGAAAAGTTGTAGCGGTTCTTAGATCACTCGACCTTAAACCATTTTGGATTTGATAGTTCGTAAATTGTCAATGAGAGAAAATATCCCATCTCCAGTTTTCCTTCACATATTTCTCCATTCTTACTATCTGCTTGACTCTTGGATCTTTGTCTCGTGTGCTTCCCTTGGTTGTATGTTGCAGTGGGTTCGCTGAGTCTAATTTTGTGTTGTTATTGAAACTTGTCCTTAACTGTAGTCAAGATGATTTTAGTAGAGAACACGAATTTTAGAATCGTGGCCATTTACATGGCTTCATTACTATCTTATTGAATCTCATTAGGTGACTGGAAAAAGACTTTTCAATTCACTTTGTAATTTATTTGGTATCGATACATTTCTTTTACCCAATAGT
>JASDQU010687471.1:24126-44412 GCA_032191745.1 Picea mariana
AGCATTTACCGGACATGTCACCTCTAAAGAGAGGATAAGTTCCAGAGGCTACCTGGCCCTTTACAGGCTCTGCCTAAAGAAATAATAAGTAAACACCTAGAAGTTAAATAACTTTTAATAGGACCTTGCTTCATGTGTGTAAGATGTGCAACTTGTTTATGTGTAGGGTTCTTGTATCTTCTTGTCAATATTCATGTGAGGAGAAAGGTTCTTTTAAGTGATTAAAATTGTGTTATAAACCAAAACACAACAGTATATAATGCAGCAAATAACACATCAGAATCACAACACCCAAGATGATAAAGCAGTTCACCCACTTCAGGCTACATCTGCTGGACCAAGCCTTCCAAACTAGGCTTGTCCTCTTGTATTAAAAATGCTCCAAATGATAATACAACAATATAAATGTCTCAAAATATAGAACTGACTGTAAATACAGACTCAGAAAATAGGAATTAGCTGAACATGCTCTTTCCCAAACACCAAACAGTGAAATTGTACCTTAACAGTACTTTCCCCAAAATGGCCCTAGTGGCCCTTTAATCTTCAATGGAGAATTTGGATGTGAATATGGCCTCAAATGGTTCTGAAACCTCTGCCATCAGATTTAGAAGGTCGAAATTAGCTGAAAATGGCTTTTGAATCACCAAAAATGGCTGAGCATAGCCTCCAAACAGCTCCCGTACTGAAATGGCCCTGGTGGCCCTGAAATCTTCCCTGAAGCAAAAACACCTGCAAATGGCCTCCAATGGCTCTGAAACCTGCTCCAATGGCTCCATAAGGTTGAAGAGACCCAAAATCGACCAAAATTTCGTCCAGAATGGTTTTTCCTAGCAAGAGTTATGGCAAAAACTGTCTTCCTCCTCTTTTCCCCCAAGAAGCTCCACCAAAATAGGAGTAGCGGAGTTAGTTTTATCTAAAAATAGCCAAAGCGCCAAGATTGGCGGACTCTGCCCAAAACGCGCCAACCGTTTATCATTTAATGTCAGGTCGATGTGGTCACATGTAAAATGTTTTAAAAAAAACCGTGGCATAAAATGTTTAATACCGCGCGAATGGTTTATATAATGGTCACATGTATTGACATTTAATGTAACCACGTGGTTATGAATTGAAATACCCCGCGCATCCATTACCCGGTGGTCATATGTAATACCATTCAATATAACCATGGCTTATAGTTTTGGGAACCCCGCGCGCCATTTGGATAGTATAACGGTCATATCAATACGCATGCAACCGGGGGTTTAAACTGTAACAAATGTATTTAATACACTATATACAATGCAATGCATTGTATTACCCGTGTAATACACGCGCCCCCAACGGTTATAACAGGTGAGTCATATGACAATGTAACAGAACCGGGGGTCGGAGCTAAGCCCCGGCCCCACACCCCCGCCGTATAGCATATAGCTTGACATTAAATAATTTTCCAACCATAAGCCTATTAAGAACCAAAGGGCGGTGGAACGGCTAGCCGGAGATTGTGAAGGCGTTTGTAATGTGGGGAGGTCACCGGTTCAAATCCGGTCGACCCCAAAATCTTTTGAACCCAAGACCAACTTGTCAAAATTGGGGTGCCACGTGGCAGTCCTCCATTGGGCCACGTGGCACCCTTCCATTCGCCAATCAGAATGCCACGTGTCAACCCTGAATTCACCATCCTCCGTCCAATTATAATGCGCCACGTCACTCATCTGCCACGTCAGCACCGCCAACGCAGCTTCCACGTCACCTCGGCCACGCAGACTACTGACGTCAGCAGGGGCCACGTGTCACCCATCCAGTGGTGACGCGTGTCACCTCAAGATTGGTTAATTTGCATGACAAAAAGTCCAAAACCGCCTAACACGTGGCACGCCCTAGTGCTGCCACGTGTCCTGTACGGACGACCACACAGACTGTACGGCCCTGCCACGTGGCAGTACGGCCTGCCCAGTCAGCATAATTTTTTCCCTGTTTGGCCCGGCGAACAGACCTCGATAACTTCTCCATACGGACTCCGTTTGCGAAAGTAAATATACCTCCGAAATCAGGAGAACGAGACGGACGCAATGGCACTGTTTTCGTTGCATTCTGAGCACTTTGAAAATTGAGCATTTTTTTGACCCCTGGTCCAGATTCTGCTCATGCAGACACCTTCATTCTTCCACCTATCCAAAATGATGAGCATTCACATGTCGACTCTTCTTCAGATGAGAGTTCTGATTCAGAGGACTTATATGATTCAGATACAGAGTCAGTACAATCAGATGCAGAGTCAGAGCATCCAGTAGTTGCAGATCCATATTAGAGGTCCAAGTGGGCACAAACTACTCTTCAAGATGCAGGGGATATTGTCAGTGATCCAGTCGATACTAGGAGGACTCGATTTGATTTCAAGGAGCCTCCTGTTGCACTCACTGCCACTAAACCATTTCCCTCCAGGCATATTTTCTTCAGTCAATCCTCAAATCCACAGTCTTATGGCGAGGCTACTAGAAACCCCTTTTGGGAATATGCCATGCAGGAGGAGTACAACTCCCTCCTTGAGAACCAGACTTGGGATTTTCTTTCCCTTCCTTCTAGGAGGAAAATTGTTAGATGCATATGGGTCTACAGGACCAAGAGCACAACGGATGGACAGATTAACAGATATAAAGCCAGGATTTTTGACAAAGGATTTCAGCATGTGCATGGCATTGACTATGATGAGACCTTCACTCCAGTAGCGAATATGGATTTCATATGATCGGAACTTTCCATTGCGGAAGCCAATGGATGGGAAGTTCATCAGATGGACGTGAAGAATGTATTTCTTCATGGTGATCTCTCGGAGGAGATCTATATAGAGAATCCCCAGGGATTTATGCAGGACTCATCCTTGGTTTGTTGATTGAAGAATTCCCTTTATGGCCTCAAGCAAGATCTGAGGGAATGGTATGACAAGATGGACTCCTACATGTTGTCACATAACTTTTTACATTGTAAATCAGAACCAAATGTCTACATGCTCATGACGGTTGATTCAATTCTACTCTTAGTTATGTATGTTGATGATTTGCTAGTCATTGGTTACTCGAATTCAGTGATTGTTGCAAACAAGAGGATTCTACATGACAGGTTTTTTATGATGGACATGTGTCTGCTACACTTCTTCCTTAGAATTGAGATCAGTCAGGATGCATCAGGCATCAAACTGTCTCAGGCCAAGTATGCACGAGATCTCCTTGAGAGATTTCACATGAAATACTGCAAGTCTGCTCTGACTCCTTTCCTATCAGGGGTCAAACTTGAGGATGGCGGGACACTCCATTGGTTGAAAACACATTGTACAAAAAGCTAGTGGGGAGCTTGTTGTATCTCACACACTCCATACTAGACCTCTCCTATGCAGTTGGCACAATTTCCAGGTTCATGCAGGAGTCGCATGAGCTACATTGGAAGGCTGCAAAGTGTATCCTTCGATACGTACATGGCACCATCACCTTTTGGAATGATTATGCAACAGACTCTACATTATATCTCATTGGTTTACTGATTCTGACTGTGCTGGCAATAACACTGATCGTAAGTCCACATATGGTTACTCACTCAGTCTTGGTTCCAGGCCTATTGTTGGTCAAGAAAGAAGCAAGATGTCATTTCTCTATCTTCAGTCGAGGTAGAGTACAGAGGGGTAGTTAACATAACCATTCAGGTTATGTGGCTACAACATTTTCTCACTGATTTGGGCATTTAGTTTCATTGATCGATCATCATATGGTGTGACAACCAGAGCACTCTGAAGTTCTGCAGAGATCTAGTTTAGAGGCAGCAGATGAAGCACATCGAGATCCACATGCACGACATCTAGGACTTAGTACACGAGGGGATTATCGACCTATAGTTATGTCCTTCAGCAGAACACATGACATACATCTTCACCAAGACCTTCACTGAGCAGAAGTTCCATTTCCTGCGAAGTCATCTTGGAGTGAAGGACACAGTTGCCTAGCAACTGGTAGTTCTTCTTTTTACATACATTGTACCTTGATGGGGGGGTTTCCCATGAGGTTTCCCCTCTTTCCTCACTTTATTTCAGTGTATCTTTTGTATTTGGGTACCTAACATGGCCTCATTGTCGAGACCCATTCTTTATTTTCACCATAGTGATGTTCAAGGGGGGTGTTGGAGTTATTTCACACACACCTAGGATTTATTTTTCCTAAGGTTTTTCCTTGTTTATTAGTCATTATTAGTCATTTATCCAGTCTCCTATTTTTTAGGAGAGAATGTTCCACATGAAGAATATTCTCTTCAGTTGACACTTCAATTTGACTAGTTGAGTTGAGTCTAGATGTTGCATTGGTTTTATCACCATGCAACATTGGGATCATCACCATGAAAATGCTCACTTGCCTTGGTTTCATCACCAGAATGGTGCATTTCCATTGATTCTATGATCTACTCCTCACTACACTCTGTTTCAGTCAGTTAATTGAAGACTGGTTGACTAGTTAACTCGGCTAGGTAGAAGTTCACTCCCATAACTTCCTAAGAGACTAGACTAGGTGGAATTTTACTCCCGTAACTATTGGTGTGTGTCCAAATCACTCTATACCACCACTATGGTGCATTGTTTCTCCTCTAGTGTGCATTGGTTGAGTTATACAAATTATATCATGTGTAAATTATTCATTATTCATTACGGTTAATGAGAATTCTTCCATTCTTTTCTCTCTTGCTTCTTCTTTCTCAATTTCTCTCTACAAATGTGCTTGGTATTTTCTAGCTAGATCTATTCTGTGCAGGCTCAACACATTTACAACTTGAACTTGACTGCTCTTTCCTAAATTCTTTCCAATATTACTTTCCCGAGTCTTCATGATCTTCTAATTTCCCCTTCAATTTGTTCTTTGAGTTAGAGCCTCCATCATCTCTGAATGGAATAAGGTTACTTGCTAGAGCTACCATGAGGAAGTTCATATTCAGCCTGATGTATACAACTTACACTTCCAACTGCCAAAATATCTCTTCTATTGGATGTCGAGGGTTATTATTAACAAACTTGTCTACCATGGATATGCTTTTTGTGACTTCTTTTAAAGTTGATTCCGAGATCCTGCAAATTCCCACAAATACCCAAAGGAAAAACCTTCTTTGATACCAATATGACATGTAAACTGTCATGGATATTCCAATAGAACAGTTAGGCACAATAGATCTAAGAAAATACTTAAATATTTACTATTACGGTTATTTTTCCTTTAGATCTCCTCAATATTTAGTTATTGATTTTCTTCTTATGCATGAAATAGATTAAATGTGGAAAATAGAGAACATTAAAATTTGATCACACCATCCACAAATAACAACAATATATGACCTGTGAAACCCAATATGGGAGAAAACCCATCGAAAAGGTGAGGTTGCTCTGCTCTCTTTTCTTTGGTATAAAAATGATGCAAGTTCAAAGAAAGAGGAACTCTCTATGGATTTTCTTATGACCTGTAGCATATATCATTGCAACAAAATATCTCCTACTCTATTATTCTCACAGAATACCACTGTCATTTGTCTTTCTCGACTATGGAACAATATACAATGAAAAAGAATGGAACCCCTTCTCCTCCTAGTGACCTAGTATTTAACATAGCCCGATAGCCATCTAGTGGTAGATTTCTGACTTCATCAACCCTCAATTATGATAGGGTTTTGGACCTTATAGAATATTCTTGAAATTACATACGTGTCTAGCCTCATATACATGATAAACATGGGTTGATGAGGTATCATCTCATACCATGGTGGTCAACACAATAGGTCCACTTGCGAGAGGCAGAACTTTTTCATATGATCTCTAATTGACATGATTTTTGAACTGTTGGAAAGGTCTCGATGTGTATAATAGATTCATGGCATTTGAGTTTCTTTGGAAAAAATTAAATCCAAAAAAATGTCATTTGATGTCTCAAAATGGCCCCGAAAGGTTCTGGTCCCTAATTTTCCAAAATGGGACATGCCACTAAAATGGCCTTGCAAGTTGATTCCTCCAATTATTTCCACTCTAAAAAGATAGAGACAGATGACAATATAATGATGAAATTTGGATCAGATAAAATGACCCAATAAATAACAATGATATGAAAAAAAAATTAAGATCTTAATACTTTTCTCACTACAACAAATGTGAAATGTATAGTTAGTGCAATGATGATATACTTGTGTGTGTGCATGCATGCATGTGCACATTTTCTTTTTTAAAATAAGACTATTTTAAGATAATGAATTGAGAATTCTAATAGGGTTTTATATCATATAGAATAACATCTCTACAAAAACAAAGATCTTGCAATTAATAGCATGCAAATTTTGTCAATGGTCACCCTCATTCTCTCTCTCATTGGTTGAAGGTGTTTATTTATTACTCCCACCCCATGTGAGAAATATTGGAGGGAAGGAATTCATTTTTTGTATATTTTAATGAGTGTGGGTTGGAAAATAAAGATATGCATTTTTTACAAATATACATTATTTCTATCAAGGGAAAACTCGTTCATTTTCTAGTGAGAACTCTATTTGACATTTGTAAAGTTTTTTTCCAAAAGTCATAGCTCTAGCTGATTGATGTAGGATTTAACTACAAAGATTCGTCATAAAGAAGTTTTGCATATTTTATGGAAAATCAGGTATTAGGAGTTTGGGAAAAATGAGTAGACTAAAATAATTTTTTTCTGACCCTCACAAAAAAGGAAAAAAAAATCCAAAAGAAATTAAGTTTGTCCACTTATTGACTCACTGCTTTTCCAACTTAGAACACTTGATTTGAAAGCAATAAAAAAGATCAATAATAAGGATTTATAAAAGCATACAATTCATAACTATTTAAAATATTTATAATAATAAATGAATAGAAACAAGTATGAATCACTTCATATTTATTGTTTGGGGGTTTTATTGTGTTTAGGCTTACTATCCATATTTATATGACATAAACATGGTGGAACTTCCTAATGCACATGCGCATGGAATAACACCTTGTACGTATGTGTCAAACCCAACAACCATTGAATGTTTCATCAATGTTCAATGTTCTTTGTTTTTTCTTCTTGAAAATAGATTTAAAACAATGAAAACTTATGACTTTTCAAAGAGGTGACTCGGTTCTTTGCCTAGATTCTTTTATTGATTTATATTATTATGAGAAAGATGGATTATTTGATTGAAATCACTCTTGTAGTTATATTTTTTCCTTATCAGTTCAATCCTATATTTTATCTAGCTTTTAAACATAAGCACATAATTTGTAATGAAGTGTTCTTTTTCAAATATTGAACCAATAGAAGTTTTCAAAAAATAACATGAGAATTTCTTTAAAACCAAAGAGGTTATGCATAAATAGATTAGAAAGTCACAGTAGTAGACAAAGATATATTTAAGACATAGAAAAGAGGGGTAGGGTGGGGAAAGGGAAATGAAAAGAAAATGAAAAAAAAAACATATCTACCGATATAATGGAAAAAACACTTGGAATCCAATAAACAAAACAAAGATAACTATAAACTCAAGCAACTCAAAGGAAGAGAACTAAATCCAAATACTTTGGAATTGTAAAAATTAAGGAATAGCAATAAGATTGAAGAAAAAAATACTTAACAAAGCACAATATGGAAAACCAGGAAACAAAAGTGGTAAAATAATGTTTATTCATATGCCAATGTACCAATAAAAGAATACATATAATTGTAGTGAGAAAGTGAAAGATTATATTACGAACTACACTTTCTCAAGAAAACCATTTCCAAGGTATCCATTATGGATGTTTTTTGTTTTTTTATTTTCATTATAGTGCCAAGGTATTTATAAGTGCATTATAGTTCCACCCAATAATGCTCAATGTAATTCTTTTTAGGATTTTGACTTCAAAAGGATGGCTAAAGTCCAACATTGTCATTGTAAAGTACATGAGGAGAAAATACCAATATATATAGATGATTGGAAATTTTGATCTTCATAATATTTTGTAGGGTATACAGCTACTAATATATATCGAGAGTAGAATATGTAGGTACTTGACAATCCTTTGAACATTAAGTTCTTTTCATATATAGTATTGTACAAAGTTACAATTAAGTGGTATTACTATTTCTAGCCTTGTAGCAATGTATAGCCTTGATATTAGGATTTGAATATTAAGTTTTCTAATTTTTTCCTATAGTGATGTTTATTCATTACATGCAACTTTTGGTGAAATTTTAAAAAACATATGATATCCAAGTTAGTTATGAAGAAATGTCCTGTTACATATGCAAATAAAATGAGATTGAGGATTCCTTGCATCCATTTCACCTTCACAAATAAAAATTTTTACAATGATAAGTTAATCTTTGCATTAAAAGTGCCATGATGAGAAGACCAAAGTCCATAGAAAACAACAAGTTAGAAATTGATCACCACAAAATCAGCCAAAATGTTATTTTCTAAGAAATCGATCACCACATAATCAATAGCAAATCTGGTTGGAATTGCTTCCACCCATTTGGTAAAGTGATATGTTGCGGTTAATATCCATTTATGTTGAGCACTGGAATATGGGTGAATCTCCCCTATGAAGTATAAACCCCATTCTTGAAAGGGTGCTTCAGTTTTAATAGGTACTAATGTAAGAGATGGTAGTTTCTATTTTCCAGCAAAACTCTGGCATTCTCTACAAGATCTGACTTTATCATTTACCAGAAAACAACTTAGGCCAGTAATAACTAGCCCTTAAAATTTTGTAGGTTGTGGCCTTCCATGCATGATGGCCTCCACAAATCCCTTTATGGAATTCATCTATAATCCTTTCGATCTCATCCTCAACTAAACATCTTGATAGGAAACCTAAAGGGTCTTTCCAATAAAGAGTGTTATACATGATGCAATATTGGAAAGCTTGCAACTTTAGATTTCTTTCTTTATATGGACTTGTATTTGGTGGGAAACTCAAATCTTGCAGGTAACTTACAATGTCTTTGTACCAAGGTGAGGCAGTATATTTATGATCAATAACTTGTTGTGTATTTACTTTCTCAGACTCTAATGTTGGATCTCCATTTTATGATGATACAAGATTAACCCCGAGGGCTTTATAGCTGCATTCAACCAAAATATTTGCTAGAACTTGACCTTTTATTAATTTAGTTGGTTTAGTTATTAGGTCATATTCCTGTATTTTGGCAATCCATTTGCCTCTTCTCCCATCACTATCAAGTTGACTTAAAATGTCTTTAATAGAACTATTAGAAACATATGAAATGATTTTTGAATATAGAATGTATGCCCTAAAATAATTTAAGGCTTTTATCTTAGCATACATATGTTTTTCTAAAATATTATACTTTAACTTTGCATCTCTTAGACTCTTGTTGAAAAATGCAATCAGTTGTTTGTAATTATCTTCATTTTTCTGCAATAACACAACAACAATAGTGTTTTCATAAGCAAAAGAGAAAATAAGAATTTTTTTTATCATAATTAGGTCTCACCAATACTGGAGCCTCCTCTAATGCTTTCTTGATATGTTCAGATGATTCCCTTACCTCTAAATTCCATTTGACTATTTGATCCTTCTTAAGCATTTATGTTATGTCCTTTATAATTTCTGCAAAATTTTGGATAAATCTTCTTTAAAAAGTTGATATTACCCATAAAGCATCGGATTTCCTTTTTATTTTTTAGTAGAATGATCATTTGAATAGATCACAACAACTTTCCTTCCTACATAGAAAAATGTGATTTTTTAGGATTTAGTGAAAGACCATATTTTATACATTTAACAAAATTTTGTCTCAAATGTTTTAAATGCTCATCATTTGTTTGAGAAAACACAGTCAAGTCATCTAAATATATAATCACAAATGTGTTCCTTTTTCCCACAAAATCTAAATCCATAGCTTTCTGGAAAGTAACCCTGCATTCATAAGACCAAAGGGAATTTTATCATACATGAATGTACTCCAAGATGTAATAAATGCAGTTAATTCCTTATCATCCGGATTCATAGCAATTTGTTCATAACCTAAAAAACCATCCATCATGGACATTCTATTTTATCCAACCACCCTTTGTAAAATATGGCCCATTTTTTGTAAAGGGTAATTATCTTGTAAAGATGTTCTATTTAGGTTTCTGAAATCAACACATAATCTGATGTCCCCACTCTTTTTTCTCACTGGAACTAAATTTTCTACCCATACTGAATATCTAACAGGGATAATCATTTCATCATATAATAGTTTTTTAAGCTCTTTTTAAATTATGGGAAAAAGAATGGGATTTAACTGTCTTAATTTTTGCTTAAAAGGCTTGACTCCTGGCTTGAGAGGAATTCAATGTTGAATAATACTAGTGTCATATCTATTCAAATCCTCATATTTTCAAGCAAAGACATCTATGAATTATTTAAATAAATTTACATACCTCCTTTTTTTTATCCTTAGGTAGATATTTGAAAGTTTCACAAATTTTGGTTCATTTGCAGTGACAAGGTTAAATTCCTCCACTTTATCCTCATGTGATCTAACATCATATTTATTAGCAACATCATTTTGATAAAAAAAAAAATATTCAAGAGGGATTAAACCTTTTGGAATATAATTGCTTTTCAATTTTAAAATTTTACGTTGTGTAATCATACTCCTCATATTATCATCCACAAGTCTAAAATCTTCTTAATAAAATTCATTATCTTGATTAATATGTGTGACTGAAAATTCATCTATCATCTCCAAAAAAAAATTAATTTTTTTATTGTCTTCGAAAACCTGCCAATGTTTTATATTATATGGAATTGAGGGTTTGTACCTCATTTCCACCTCATATTTAATTTGTGAGACCTTTGTAGGTCTGAAAGTACTAGCTTCCATAGCTAATGAATTAGCTTTCTCATTTTCTAATCTACAGGTATAATGGATATTAAATGTCACAAAAAAAATTTCAATCAAATCCCACACTAGATTTCTATTTGCTCTCATCCTATGACGTTTTTCTTGGTATATTCCTCTGACTTTTTTTACTACTAATTCAGCATCACCAAATGCAATCCAATTTTTTATTTTAACTTTTTTGCAGTTTCTAGTCCTAATACTAAGGCTTCATATTCACACACGTTATTTGTTGAATCTGTTTCAAAATCTAATCTAAAAGAATATGGAATAAGTTTTTCTTATGCTGATGAAACAAATATAATACCTGCTCCAAAACCTTCCCAATTAGATACTCCATCAAAGAACATTTTCCACATTCATGTTTCAAAATCATCACTCGAAACTCTATTTACATCTGCTACACATAACTCAAACTCGATATTTACAAATAATGTACAACATCCCAAATCTTATTCTTCACAGTAAATAGGGTAATTTTTTGGATTTTTAGGGTCACTTACTATGTATTTCAGTTTGGTTTATCTGTAAAGTCTCATGAATTCACATCCAAATACTAGGATGGTGGAATAAGTCATGTCTAATTGTAAATATCTACCTAATTTCCCTTCCCATGATATTGATCATAACATGCCATAATTTGGGAGCACATCAGCAACTACTACATCCATCATTATACTCTTTATTGGAATTTGTTCTAGATTCACCACTTAATCTTTAATCATCCCGAAGCATTTAAATTTTCTAGAGTCAAATGAATATAGGTCTTGATAGGGTCTAGTTATTTTCAATCCAAGTTTAACCATGATTACCTTAGGAATTAGGTTGTGATATGCTCCATAATCAAGAATCCAATTATGTAACAAATGATCATGTACATTCAAAGTGACATAGAATGGTGCTACAATGTCTCCATTATCTTCAATGTGTGGAATAAACATCACAATAGGGTGTTCATCTTCTAAATTTAATGTGTCTCGTTGTTGTGCTGGAAATGATTGATCAATTACCTTTGAAATATGTTTGTATATAAATGATTTTTTCTAATTCAATTAAAGGAACATGGAATTTGATTTTACTTAGCTCATATTTGAGATTAAATGAATTTCTAAGTTTATTTGATTCCTTATTTTTCAGCTTCTACCTATTTGTTTTGGGATTGATCTATTACATGTTTAGAGGTAGAGTCTTCTTTAGACTTATCCTTTGTTAAGACTTTCTTCGGATGATTTTGTTCATTAGAATTATTTGCATTATGCCTTGGTCTTATGTCATATTTTTTTGTGTAGTTCAACTTGAAGAGCATAAAAAAATAATTTATATTGAGAAGAAGTTAATTCAGGAATTTCATTTTCAATTTCATTGAAAATTGGATTTAAAGATTGTTCATAATCTTCTTGATTGATATAAGGATTTTCACATTCTTCTTGACATAAATTCAATTCTTTCTCTTGGTCTTCATATTGTTGATCAGTGGTTTTCTCTATCAAATTTTCATCTTTCAAAGATGGTTGAATTGGTTGATCATTAGTTATATTTTTCTTTGAAGCATTTGAGGTGGCTTAAATTGCCTTCTTAATTGATTAGTATTTCCCCCCCCTAGGACTTCTTCTGTCTACTTCCATTTTTTCCAATTTTTGGATAAATCTCTTATCAACTTAGACATTTCTTCGATTTTGGTATCTTGAATATCTTTTGATGACCCTTATGTTTCAGCTTATTCTTAAATATTCTTGGTATGCTTTTATCTTGAATCAGATTTATGTTTTACTTTCCCTGAAGCTATTATATTAGATTCAATTTCTATGGCATATTCTTGCATATTTGCTAATTTTCTTGATCTTCTTTCTCTTAAAAGCAAGGCAAAGTATGGATCAAAGGTGCCTGCAAAAGTTACTTTTGTAGCTAGTTAGGAGGGTTTTACATCAGCTAGAATCTTGCTATAGGTTTTATTGAATCTCTTAATAAACTCAGATATTGACTCAATGTTCTTATGTTTCAAGGCTCCAAACTCAATCAAATATTAAAGGTGTCCCTTTTTCTCTCCCCATTGTCTAAGAAAATCTTCCTCCAATTCATTCCAATTATGAAGAGTGTTTGGTTGGAGTCCCTTAAACTAGTTTCTCACTTATCCTTCAAATGTTTGCACTAAAAATATCATGTAAAAATTATCATGTTCTAATCCAAAGTTATCTGCAATCTCATCAAAAGATGTTAGGTGTTCTACAACAATAATCTCACTTTCACCATTAAATTTTGGTATCATTTTAAGATAATTTTCTAGTAAATCATTAAGATTATCAGGTAATACTAATGGTGCATACCTAGATTCATCTTTATTAAAATCCCTAGGAGGAGGAGGAGGAGGCTAATTAGGTTGAGTTGGTTGATTTACAACATCCATAGCTAGGTAATTAAGAATTAACTGGGAATTATCAAGTTTAAGGGGATTTGTATAGCTTGTGAAAGTGTTCTTTTCCAAAAGGAACTTCTAGGATAGAAGTTAGAGGGATCTCTAAAATTTCCTTTTTAGGACTTAAAAAGGAAAATTTTGGAGAAGTAGATGAAAATGGAGAATCTTCAAGAGGGTCTTTATGGGAAAGGTTTGGAGAATTCTTAAGTGATTCCTTTGGAGAAATAAATGGAGAATTTTTAGGGGAAAATATTTGAGAGATAATGGTAGAATCTTTAAGAGAAAGTTGAATATATGTTTCAGGAAATAATTGGATAGATTCTTTGTAGAAAATGTCAAAGAAGTTTTGGAGAAATTGAAATAGATTCCTTACGAGATGTAGGTGAAGATAGAGTTGGAGGATTTGAAGGACTTGTGGAAATTGGAATTTTTATTATGGAGGCTTTAGGATCAACAAAAGTTTTTTCTTTGGATTTAGGGATAGTAGAAGATGAAGGTTTGGAAGTAAAAGATGCAGTGGGTGGTGTTATAGGTCTAAATTTTGGATTTTTCTTAGATAGTATATTTTTCAGGATTTTCTACTAGTGTTATTTTCTTAGGATCTAGATGTCCTCTAGTGTTTTTCTTTCTTGATGCCATGATTCAAAAAGTGTGGAATTTCCAAGTGAAGGATTTTATCCAACCTAAGTTTTGTTCACCATCAAAAGGTAGGTATAATTGTTTTACCCAGGGAAAATATTCTAAATTCGCTCCTGGGAAATGACACCAAAAAATGTTGTATTCCTTGAGATATTTCTTGGCTAGGGAAACAATGGCAAGGACATTTTAAAATTTAGGTGGTTGGGTTTCAAAATCTGTTCAAAGAATAGAGGGTATAATATTGGTTTTAACTGTGATATTTTATGATAAAATTATTTTATTAATAGTCAAACCATAAAGGGATAAGATCTTAATAATTTGGCACAATTTGAATTATCGTTGGCATAATAGTGGGAAAATCGAATCAAAGATAAAAATGATGTATCGAAAGACAAATATAAAATTTATCTATAATAGAAGAAATCATAGACAAATGTAAATGAGCTTTATTTTTTCATGTGAAATTACATTTCAAAACATAAACAAATTATAAGATTAAAGAAACAAGTCACAAATTTAACTTACAGTTGAATCCATGAAATCTGAAACCTTAACCAATGCTTTATGTAGATAGTAGTGGTTGTACTAATTTTTTTGTAGCATCAAATCATATACATTTGAAAGAAAGGAAGAAAAAAAGGAATAACAAATTACTGAGAAAGATCACATATGCCAAAGATCAAAACCAAGAATCCTTTACTGCTTGCAAAATTGATTTTTATTAAAACTTCAAAAGATCTCTAATTCAGAAATCCATCCTAGATTACATCGATCTTTCCTTCTTTTATATAAAAAGGGCTACAACCAAAATTGTTTGGAAAAGATATCTTCCAGCCTTTAATTTAGATCAATAAAAGAAATCGTTTCAAAATAAGATGATATTCATTCGAGAATAGAATGATTCCCTAAATTTTAGTTGACTTCAAGTTGAAGTTGTTGGAACCAACTATTCGTTGATAAGTTGAAGAAGGATATGCCACATCTCATTTGATGGGTAATGAAATGACTTCATTTTCGCAAACGCAATATCCAAATCTGTATACTTTTCATACGTGGGAATAATAACAAAAAACTATTTCACTTGACATAAAAAATAAAAATCATCAACCAACATGTCCATAATAGTTTGACCATTTAACACATCTGATATTTGTTTAAACTTCTTATCATATCCTCTGATTTTGAAACATGATTTCTTGTATGTTTCAAAAGGAATAAGTTTACCCTTTTCACCCGAGACAGTTGCTAAACCCATATTTACCAATTTTTCAAATCTATTGTTGAAGGTATATACATTCTTTCTCAACATTATGCATTTGTTTTGAGTTTGTTGAATGAGATTTATTTTGGTAAATACCCTTTCAATCTCCATAACTGTCTAAGTTCTATTATTAATTTCTTTTTCTATCAGTGCATCTCTGAAATGAGTATTTAGGAACTTGATCATTCGACTAGCTATTTGAGGATTGTTTCCCAAATCCAGAAAATCTTGTTGTACAACTTTTTCAGCTTCATCTATTAATGTCTTTTCCTCATACACCACTTTGAAGGACTCCCATATTTTACCTATTTTTGTTACAATATGATCTCAGATCAGATGTCTTGCTCCAATTAGATAAGTGTTACCAACCTTTTTGTGCTTCAATTTTTCAATCTCTGCTACTAAATTAGCTTTTATCTCCTGATATTCATTGATAACTTTATCTTTGTCTTTGGAATGATCTTGTAAAGTCTCAATTGTCTTCTTTAATTTCTCAATCTCAACTCCTTTCTGTTAATGGATGATAAGGATTTGGATAGTTTAGTTGAAAAATATGTTGGCTGAGATGACGAGTTTCCTCCCTTTAAGAGTTCAATTTGTCTTTCATATTTTTCCAATTGGTCTTTCATCTGGGCCATTTTCTCAACTAATGTATATTTCTTCTATTGCATAGCTTATAACTCAGGTGTTTGCACATGATCTTCACTAGGGATTTTGAGTTTTTTATTTAAATATTGCATAGATGTTGCATCCTTTAGATCTTCCCATGAGTCTATCACCCATTGTTCTAGATTTTTAATCTTACTCATTTTGATTTCATTTTCCAGTTTTTCATACTTCGGCTCACTAGTAAGCTTATCCTTCATGACTTGCAATTTCTTCATTCCTAAAGTAGTTGTTATGATATCTCTCTTAACCATTTCCCTTGTCTGCCTATGCAAGTCCATTTTGTCAATGGCATGTAGAGCATTCATATCAAAAGTGATATTGGTCCTTTTATTTTCCCTAGTCTCCAACACCACTATATTTAATTTTCCCTTTTCAAAATCCATAACAGAAATCATTCTAATATGTGAAGTTTTAGGGTGATACATTTGGGAAAAAGCATATTGCTTGATTTCTACCTCTGTCTCTTTGATTTCCATAAACCTCTTGAAAGGTTCACTATAAATTTTCATTGGTTGAACATCAAAATGTATAGATAAGTGTTCTTTGAGTGTTAGCACCACCTCAATGATTATTGGCTTCCCTATTTTCTAAAACTCTACTTTAGGATGCAGGTATGGATCTTCTTCTTCTATTAATCCTCCTATTTTTAGTTTCTTTGCAACACTAGACTTTGAATCTATCACTGATTTTGTTGACTCTGGCATTTTCCTTCTATATTTATTTTAAAAATGTAAAGGAGATGGTGTAACTATAATGTAAATCTATTGTGATATTGGTTTAGCCTGTTGTGTTGAAACTTGTTGTTGTTGCTCCTACAATATCCTCTACACATCCTCCCAGCTTTCAAGATTTGTAAGCTTCTCAATATCTGGCTTTGATTGATGTGGATAAGGAAGTAAACCATATATCTTCCTTATGTTTATGATTACACCATGAGGATCATAATTCCAAGATTTTGTAAGCTCAAGACCCATTTCCTTTAGACGTTCCTCTACTTCCTACAATGTTGACTTATCTTTGACAATTAAAGGGCCTACTTCTTTATTTTTGTTAGCCAAGAAATTAACTTGATCATAATTTAAGTGTTGTCTAATAAATTATAATGAGAAGACTCTCAAGGTAAGGAACCTAGGAATTAGATAAGGTTGTAGCTCAGATCCATATACCTTTATAATAGTATGATTTTTTGATAAAAACCAATCACCTATTCTCTTATCTTGGCCTAATTGCAACATTCTATGAATTTATGGGAAAATACTCGGAGGGGATTGGCAATAGATGATTTCATAGGCTTGAGAAATGAACATATTTGAAAATTCATAAAACTGAGGATCATGTACTTTCTTCCTAATGATTGAATTCTAGTGAATGACTGAGTTTGGGTTAACCATTCCATCCTCTATTTGCAACTGCAGGTGTTGAAATCTTAAATATTGAGAATGCAGGAATAAGTGAACCAAAAATGGATGATATATAAAACAATGAGTATTCTAGAATTCCATTAGTAGGGAAAATTGAAGCCATAACACCAAGCATATATGAATCAATGGTTTCATCATTGTCAAACCCTAGGATGGAGGCTATCATGAAAATCATCTGTCTGGATATCTGAGGAAAAATATCACTCTAAATGTTTATGTCATTTGATGGTGGACAAAAATATTTTCATAAATATGTCTGTAGCAAGGTAATCCTATCCTAAGAATTTAGAGTTAAATATTGATTGTTAAGCATTGTTATGTTTAACTCTTCAACATCACGATCTGCAGATAATTTCAACATGTTGATAATTGACTGTGAATCAACAATACAAATCATAGAACCATCCTTACTAACAATAGCTCTTTTACTCGAGGTATAGGAAGAACTGCACCAGGAAACAAATACGGGAAAATTGTAAACTTGGGGAGCAACAAATTTAGCCAGGTTGGAATCCAAGACATGGTAATGATCGGCAAAATTACTAAAGTTATGTAAATAAGTTATGTAAAGTTCTAAAAGGTAAAAGGAAAGCCTCGGTTCAAAGGTATCATTATAGTTGTCGAGGAATACTTTATGTTCTATGCTAATTAGGGCCTTATTCTTGCTTGATTGGTTGGTTTGTTCATAATCCATATTAAAATAAGAACAACTGAGATAAGGATTCGAAGAAATTACCAGTTCAAGTGATAGATGGCATGGAATAGACAGTGAAAGCTTCTACTGAGCTATAGTCAGGAGCGCTTAAGCTTCAAAGTTGTAAAAATATCAATAAACAAAACATTTTTTCCTTTTATTATTTATCATGGACGTGTAGCGGGTATTTATTCATTTTCGCATTCAATAAAGAGGATTTGAAATGGCCCCAATATATATATCATATTTTCATCGCAGGCCTTCAGATGCTTCTGATTGTAACCCATCAAAAGTTTCACCAAAGTTATGTTGACTACTTCCATCTCCCCATTTGTCTGTGGATGGAATGTTGTAGACCTCTTCAACTTAGTGTCCAAAATGCACTGAGGAATCTGCTATCCCTATCTGAGATGATTCTCCTTGGTATCCCAAAGTGAACCCAAACTTGTTTGTTGTTTCTTGTCCACTTATGGTCTTTTTACAAGGCATGAGAATGAACATTTTGTTGAACCTATCAACTACGACAAATATATAGTCATGTTCCTTCCTGGTTGTTTGTAAACCTCACACAAAATCCATGGAAATACTTTCCCAAGGTCAAGCGGGTACAGGTAAGGGATGGTATAGACCTTGCTTCCTGTTAATGGGCTTGCTGGTACAACAAAGTATACATCCTCTAATATATCGTGCTACATATTTTTGCATTTTGGGCTAGTACACATACCTCTGTAAGTTGGAAACTGTCTTCCCAACACCAAAATGCCTTGCAACTTGGAGGTGTGATCCTCTCTGATAAGTTGCAATTGTTCACTTTTAGGAACACAAAGCTTGTTGATCTTGTAGAGTAGACCATTTTGGAAATGATAGTCAACCTTGTTGTCACCTTATTCTATATTAATTTGGCCCTACAGCTGTTGAAATACCTTCTTGAAGTCCTCATCTTCTCTATATACCTCTTTGTATGCATCATGGGTAAAAGTATCCATGTGCATCAGAGTTCCCAAAGTTGTAATCTTGGATGTGGGTGGCCATGAAAGCATTTCTTCCAACTTATTTGTGCTACCCTTCTTACACTTTATGAGCAAATAAAATTGTTGTAAAAAACCCATCCACTTGTAATGCCTGGTTTTTTGTAGCTTACTCTAGGCCTGCAAATATTGTAGTGGTTGGTAATCTATATGGATGATGGTATCCTTTCCCATTAGATAGTGCTTCCACTTTTTCACATCTTGTACTAAGCCATAGATCTCCTTGTTGTAGGAAGGGTAGTTGAGAACCTCCCCATGAAATAATTCAAAATGATAGTAGACAGGCCTTCCTCCCTGCATCAATAATGCTCCAATGGCATATCCAATTGCAGTTATCTCCACTTCGAAGGGATTATGCAAGTTTGGTAGTGCGAGCATTGGTGCTTGACTAATATTTCTTTTCATCTCATGAAAGTCCTTATGTTGATTCTTTTCCCACCGAAGACTCTTACCATTGGTTGTTATGGTGTGGAGTGGTGTAGCTACCACTAAAAATGAATCTATGAACTTCTACAAGTATTGTGTTACCTCAACAAAACTCCTACATTCAATGATATTTATAGGAACTGGCCATTTCATGATGGACAATCTTTGTGAGATCTATATTGAGCTCTCCTCCACTGATCACCTACCCAAAATACACCAAAGACTACTGAGCAAACTCACATTTCTTGAAATTAGCCAATAGTTGGTGCTTATTTAGAGTCTCTAACACCTACATAAGATGTTATATGTGCTCTTCCCAGGTATCACTATACACCAATATATCATCCAAATAGATAATAACAAATTAATATAGATAAGGGCGTAAAACATCATTCATTAGTCTCATAAATGTAGTTGGTGCATTGCATAATTTGAATGGAATAACCAACCACTCATACAAACCTTTCCTTGTCTTAAAGGCATTCTTCCAGGTATCTTCTACTTTGACTCGTATCTAGTGATATCTTGATTTCAAATCCAACTTAGTCAATCGATCCAACAAATCATTGATCCTTAGCAAAGGGTATCAATTCTTTAGTGTAATATTATTCAATTCCCTATATACACATTATCCAAGTCCCATCCTTCTTGGGTACAATTATGATGGGTGACCCACAAGGTTAGATACTTGGTCGAATCACACCCTGGTCCAACAACTACTACATTTTCTTCTTCACTTCATTCTCTGATCCAGGTGGATATCGGTGGCCACCCACCTTTTCCGACTGGCTCAAAACAGTTTTCTGGCAATTTTGGCAATTTACTATTTTTAGCAGGTTTTAACTTCCG